>JAOTAY010020927.1:0-11575 GCA_025629805.1 Erythroxylum baracoense | reverse complement strand
TATAAATAAACATACCTAACAAATAACTATAGTATAATATCAAAGTTGATAAAGTTTATATCCTTGAACTTTTACACGTGGACCAATAACTAAAGTGGTAGTTGGCTCATAAGGTAAAATCTTGATAGGACCTATTAATGATCAATTCCTTTCTAACTTTGCAAAAAACAAGGTCATCTTCAACAATTATAGGTCTTATGGTCACTCACTAATTGAAATTCTTTATATTGTAAGTGTAACATTTTTAATTTATTATTCTATTTTTTAATACAATAAATTCTAATTGGTTATAATTTTTTAAATTCATATTATAGAGCCAAACACAACTCCAAGGGTAAGAGTGTGATATGATCACACTGTACAAGCACACACACTAAGAGGAAGGTCAAGGCTGGATGTTTGAAGAGGCATAAAGTAATTATGTAAGTACAAATACATTAATATTACAATTTATTTTTCTATGTAATAGTAAGTAATAATTTTTTAGTTAACTCGATTTTCTACATTAAATTATAGGACAAGATACAGGAGTTATTGTAGATGTCATTGGTTGAGGGGAATCAGCCCAATGTCGATGACATTTGCAACAATGTCCTTGGTACACGATCAGGCTATATCAAAGTTCTTAGGTATGGCCCTAAGCCTGTTGGTGCCTCTTCGTTACGACCAGCATATGTCACGGTACTTCAAGAGGAGAACCAAACACTGAAGACTAAGTTACAATGTACAAAAGACAAGTTAAATCATAATGTAAAAGAAGTGAACAAGCTTAAAAAGATGGTCAAACAATTACTAGGCTTAGCATATGTCAGCAGTAGTGACGACGATGGGGAGTCTTAGTTTGTGTATGACTTGTAATTTTTTTTTTATAAAATGCATTCCATTGTTAATGTTTATTTTATTTCAATATATTATCATTTAAAAAATATGTCACTAACATTAATTATAGAATGGATAATTTTTATAATTCAAAATGTTTTAAAAATTGTAAAAAATTAAAATAAATTTGTTTTAACAATTATAATAATATTTAAATTCAAAATTAAAATTTGTCACTAAATAATATTAGTTACCAAAACAAAATCGTCACAAAAAGTTATTAACTATGTTTATAAGAAAGTCGTTAAAAACATTTTACTACAACCACAAAATAGTAGCTAAAAGTATTTTGCTACAAAAATAAAATCGTCACAAAAAACTATTAGCTACTAAAATCAAAATCGTCACAAAATGTTTTTACCTACGTTTGCAGGAACGTCTCTAAAAACATTTCCCTACAACAAAAATTAGCAGCTAAAACTATTCTGCTACCAAAATGAAATCGTTACTAAAAATAATTACCTACAAATATAGTTTAGTAGGGAAAAACTTTTAGCTATGAAACAGAAACGTCACAAAAACTATGTATGATGTTCTTTATTCTCATTAGTTATACTTTTTACCGACAAATTGTTTGAGTTGAAAAAATGTTTTGGCGACGATTTTAACAAAATGTTGCGGATGTTGTTTTGCTACCAGGATTCAGTGATGATAATTTTTCATTGCAAATTAGCATTTGCGACGATTTGATATTGTTTAGCGACGTTTATTTTCGTTGCTAAATGTACTATTTGTTGTAGTGTAGGGATTACTATGTTTTGACACTACTTGTGAGCTATTGAATCATAGGTCAGTCAATTAATAGTCATTGGATGTAGCATGAACTATATGAAGGTAGTTGTGTGATCAAGATAGGAATCATCACCCTTAAATAATTAGGGAAAATGTTTTGTCATTTTTGATTAGTATTGATTCGAAAAATCCTTGGCCAACGTAAAATGACATTTTGTAAATAGTTTTCAAATTTCATTAATTAAATTGATAACTAATGGCGGAGAACTAATACGAATGGACTAAAAATAAAGTAGACATTAATTCCATGCTCTATATCTAATTGAAACATTGTATGAAGAAATGATTGAATTATACAAAAAAATCATGCCCGGAAAGATTATTCAAATCCACTTTGACATTCCTAAATATTTGAGTGATCATAATGCATTGCTAGATGTCAATCTTGATCCATGATTATAAATTGTTTAATTAGAGAATCCTTTTAATTTATATAATTCTAATTATGAACTAGAATTATATTTTATAACCATTGCCAACATATTTGGGAACCAAATGAGTCTCACATAAAGAATGGTTTGAAGAGAGCAAAGATATTTTAATCAAGTTGGATTTGATTGTAAAGTTTGTAAAACTTTATGATTAAATATGAGATATTTAATAGATAAGGATCAATATAAGATATTAGATCTTATTTAAGCATAATTGATATTTAATTAGAATGATTTGTAATTCTAATTAAATTTTAATTTTAATTAGAATTTAATTTCAATTAAATTACTAAAACGTCCAAAATCTATTATAAATAGGCTTAAGCTGTGCAGTTAACACTTCTTACTTAACTCTCTCTATAAGAGTTACACAGTTCTCTCAACCCGTTCTTTAGATACCGTTAGAGGTCGGACATTTGTATGATTGTTGTGGATGAGACGAATTGATTTTGGAAGCAATTCGAGGGATACGACAAGAACATGATCAAGCTTCAAAATAAGGTATGAATTTAGATTCACACTTTATCATGATTTACGTGTTAATCATTTTATAGAATTAAATTGATCTTAGTTTTTGAGAAATAAAAAATACAAAAAAGTTTTGTAGTTATTTCGCCATGGTCGGGATTGGATCCCATCCTAAATTTCTAGTAGTAGTATTAGAGTCGAATTTTAATTATATAATTTGATTAAATTTCCTTGATTGTTATTGATTCATTTAAACATAAGGAAATTAAGGCTTTATGTTTTTTATTAATTTAGAAACAGTATCTTGTTGTTCTTACTTCCAAAAATTGATTTCTGGGAAATTTGATTCTACGTCTCCTTTACTTGTTGTCTGGTTTTGAAGACTAAATTTTCATGCCTGTGGTTTTGGTTATATTTGTTCTCAAAATGCATCCCAAGTTCTTCTTTATTTTTCTATATGTTTTGAATGTGGATTCTGGAAGTTTAGGGAATGCTTTGAGTTTGCGATTCTAGAATTTTTTTTTGTGATTTATGGAAGTGCCTAGTGCTTGTTTTGGAATTGGGTTTCGCCACTAATGTTCTTGAAAAATTGGATTTTTGATTGTATGTTGTTCGGGAATCACTTGTGTGCATTGATGGATTGAAACCAGCGATGGGTTTGCCTTTGGATCAACCATGAACTAGTGGTGAGTGTTGTAAATGGTGGAACCAGTGGTGTTGCTAAGGGCGACTGTTGCCTATGGATAAGGCAGACAAAGGCTGTTGCAGAAAATTGTTGAAGATGAAGAAGCATGAGCGAAGGAAGCAGAAGACTATGTAATATTATTAGCACTATACGCAGCATTTAGAATAAATATAGTAAGATGTTCTGTACTGGTGTTTAAGGAACTATTCGTAAATGTATTAAAGGAGGGACCCTAGCAATTATTACAGACATGTCTGGTTATGATGAAATGAATTTCTCTCTCTCTGTAACTTCCTTTCCTTATCTCTCTAAAACAACTTTCTGTTACGCAAGTCTCTCTTGGTGCGATTGTGACAATGCGTGAATTATTTTATCAACAAGTTGGTATCAGAGAAGACGAATCTGGACCTAAATATGGTAGAAGGAACTCGAGGAGCAGAGTTTAGAAGGTTGGAAGATAACTTTAAGGGACTCATCGAAGCACAGAGTTAACACGAATGCTTGCTCTTAGAAATGTAAGATCGAAGTGAGTGACTATTGTCGAAAGTTTACAGCCGAACATAAAAACTAGAAAAGGACATGTTGAAATTACAAACCATGCTCCTTCCAGGAGCAATTAAGTGGTAAAGTGGAACATACGTCCTAGAACATTTAAACATGATCTGAAAAAGAAAGTGATGTGACGCCTACGAGGTTGAGCAGGATTGAGTTTCCTTCGTTTGATGGGGAAAATGTTAAGATGTGGTTGTATAGATGCAAGCAGTTCTTCCAACTAGATTAAACGTCGTAGAAGATGAAGGTAAATGTAGCCATCCTTCACATAGATGAACGAGCTCAAGAATGGTATCGTTTATTCAGCAGAAATCGTAATAAGGCAGAAGTGGTGGAGTAGGCTGAATTTACAAGGGCGCTTAAACAAAGATTTGACGCGGAAATCTTTGACAACCTTGTGGGAGATTTTAAGGAGCTGAAGCAAAACAGATCGATATTGGAATACTGTGCCTTGTTTGATCATCATTCTAATAGACTATCCCTCCCAGAAGAATACTTAGTCGGCTTTTTTGTTAAGGGCCTCAAACTAGAGATTGGTGTTTCGGTAAAATTACATAAGCCTCAATCATTACATCAAGCCTACAGGCTAGTCAGAAACATGAAGCTATTTTAATATCAATGTGAAATGTAATGCTACACAAAACCCATGCAACCAAGAGTGTGACATTTGATAATAATTTCAACTCAACCTTTAAATCACCTTCTTCCACAACTATTACCCAGAGCTCGAGTACTGAAGGTATATTGCCTACATCCTCTTCTACATGACAATCACCGTTAGTAAGAACTTACAAACCTTCAAAGTCTATCAGTAGTAGAGGTTTCAATGAAAAAGGTTGAAGGGACTTTGTTTCCAGTATGATGAGAAGTACACGTTAGGTCATAAATGTAAAAAGAGGCAGTTGCAGTTTTATCTGGTTTCAGAAGAAAATGGTAGTGGGAAATCGTCACCAACTAGGAGGAGGAGGTTCTATGCAAGCCATGCTGGGATTTTTAGGGAAGATAGAATTTAAACATATGCAATTGATGGGAATGCATTAATGAAGGCATATTCACATACTTATTGACAATGGCAGTACCCATAACTTTGTGGATATTATAGTGACAAAGAAGGGGAAGTGTGACATCAGAGAGATTGATCCCATCTCAATCATGGTGGGTGGAGGCTTACGGTTGGAATGACGACAATGCTGTAGGAACTTGGTATGGTTCATATAAGGGGTACAATTCAACACTGATGCATTGGTGTTATCACTTGGGGGTTGTGATGTCGTTTTGGGAGTTCAATGGTTAGTGGAATTAAACATCTTATGCAATTTTAAGAAGTGGACGATGACGTTTAACTGGGAAGGGAAAACGGTGACATTTCGGGGAGATCCCGAAGGCAAATCAAGAGTTATTTCGAGTAAAAGGTTCCAGAAGGCTTTACAATGATCTTCGAGTGGTCAGTTGCTCATGATGCGATTCTCAACTCCAATAGAATATCAACTACAACAGATGCAAATTACGGAGGTACAGGGAAGTGTCTTTAATGAGATTAACGTAGTACTGTCGGAATACACAGAGGTGTTTCAAGAACCATCTCAGCTTCCTCCGAATCGTAAGTTTAATCATCAGATTGTGTTGAAGGAAGGAGTTGACGCAATCAATGTAAGGCCATATAGATATTTTGGGAATCAGAAGGATGTAATCGAGCAATCTATCAAGGAGCTCATGAAGCAGGGGTTCATCCGCCATAGCTACAACTCTTACGCATCACCGGTGGTTCTCGTTAAAAAGAAGGACAATTTGTGGCAAATGTGCGTAGACTATTGGGAGCTGAACAGATTCACAGTGAAAGATAAATTTCTGATACCCTTCATCAAAGAACTACTGGATGAATTGCATGGCGCCAGTTGATTCTCCAAACTGGATTTGCGTTCGGGTTATCACCATATTCGTATGCAACTAGAAGATATTCTGAAGACTGCTTTCAAGATGCAAGAAGGGCAATACAAGTTCTTAGTAATGCCCTTCGGGCTGACGAATGAACCTTTGACATTCCAATGCCTAATGAATGAATTGTTCAAGCTCTATTTGCGCCGCTTCATTTTAGTTTTTGTTAATGATATACTAATATACAATTCTTCCTTGTCATTACATGTGGAGCACCTCTCAGTAGCCCTTTAGGGAAGCAAGTGTGTCTTTGAAGCTAGGCAGGTGGATTACCTGAGTTACACAATTTCAAAAGAAGGAGTGGCAATGGATCTCCGAAAAATTAGAATAATCGAGGAATGGCCAGAACCAACATGTGTTAAAGAATTATGTGGGTTTTTGGGACTCACAGGGTATTACAGGAGATTCATAAAAGGATATGGAGTATCGGCAAAACTTTTAATGGAGTTACTCAAAAAGGAGAGGCTAGCTAGTTGGAATTGACAACAGGAGGAATAGAGAACTTTTGAAAGACTGAAAGAAGCAATAATGGCAGCTCCAGTGTTAACATTACCAGACTTCTCCAAATCATTCATAGTAAAAGCTAATGCAAGTGGAGATGGAATTGGTACAGTATTGCAACAAGAAGGCCACCCCATTGCCTTCTTGAGTAAGTCACTGGCAAGGAGGCACCATAGGTTATCCACATACGAGAAGGAATTTCTAACAGCCATTAAAGCCATCAAGCAATGGCATCATTATTTGAGTCTCAACCCTTTTATAGTTAGGACCGATCATTGTAGTTTAAAGTATTTTTTGGAACAACATCTTTCGAAGCCATTCCAATAGTCATGGCTTCCAAAGCTCCTAGGCTATGACTTCGAGGTGCAATACTGGAGTGGTAAAGAAAATGCTGCTGCGAACGCTCTCTTAAGAGTCACGAGCGTAGAATTATTGATGATGTCAGTATCGCAAATGCAGGGTGAGTTGCTTGATGAAATAAAAAATAGCTGGTAGGAGGATGGGGCTATTCGGGAGTTAATTTGAACATTAAAGTCCAACAACACTAAAATTGGGGTTTACGAATGGAAGGATGGGTTAATAAGATGGAAGGTGTGCCAACAACACTAAAATTGGGGTTTACGAATGGAAGGATGGGTTAATAAGATGGCAGGTGTGCTTAGTAGTGGGTGATAATCGGAGGCCTCATCAACAAATTATTGGCATTAGTTATGACGATGCCATGGGGGGCATGCGGGTGCAGCAGCCACCGCAAAGAAGCTACAAATATTGTTCTTTTGTAAGGGTATGGCTCGAGACGTGAGAGTTTATGTTCAAAATTGTATGAATTGTCAAAGAAATAAACATTATAGTTCTGCATATCCTGGGTTGTTGCAACCTCTCAAGATACCTGAAGGGAGCTAGAAAGAGGTTAGTATTGATTTTGTGGAGGGGTTGCTTGTGTCTAAAAGGAAGGTCGGTTATCCTAATGATAGTGGATCGATTTACTAAATATGCCCATTTCATTCCCGTTAAACACCCTTATTCCGCTTGCGACATAGCTGAATTATTTTTTAACAATGTGTTTAAATTGCATGGAATGCCGGAGTCCATTGTTAGTAACAGAGATCTAGTTTTCTTAAGCAAAATTTGGCAAGAATTTCTTAGGATGCAAGGGTTAAGTTGAAATGTTAGATTGCTTACCATCCTCAAACGGTGGGCAGACTGAAGCAGTAAACAAGATTCTCGAGATATATTTGCGTTGTTTCTATGGAGAAAAGTCTCACAAATGAAGGGACTGGGTAGCATTGGCAGAATGGTGGTACATCACCATTTACAGAGTTGCCATTAATACTACTCCATTTGAAGTTTTATACAGCTACCCACCACAAGTATACACTCCTTATATAACAGGAAATTTGAGGGTCTTGGAAGTCGATCGAGTTTTACATAATAAGGAAGCTATGACTAATGTCACAAAATTTCATCTACAGAGGGCTCAGAATCGTATGAAACAATACACGGATTCTAAGCAATCTGAGAGAGAATTAAGGGTGGGGAACATGGTATTATTAAAATTATAACCAAATAAGCAATTTTCTTTACAATGAAGGAGCAACCAGAAGCTATCGGCATTGTACTACGGATCATATAGAGTGATTCAACGAATAGGGAAGGTGGCTTATAAGCTAGATCTTCCAATTGAGGCAGCGATCCATCTGGTGTTTCACGTATCTTAACTTAAGAAAGCACATGAGGGGAAAATTCAAACGTCTTTCTCCCTACCTGAATTTCTCACACCGGCACAGAAGGTGCCATTAGTGATTTGGACAGGAGGATGACCAAAAGAAATAATAGGGTTGTTACTTAATGATTGATTTAATGGTCAAATGGCGCGAACACGAATGCTCCATAGGAATACGTTTTTGATCTCTAAAGATAGTTTCCTGAAATCAACTTGGTGGACAAAGATATTATGCGGAAGGGAATTGTTGCGAAAAATTGTTGAAGATGAAGAAGCATGAGCGAAGGAAGCAGAAGACTCTGGAATATTATTAGCACCATATGCAATGTTTAGAATAAATACAGTAGGATGTTCTGTACTCGTGTTTAGGGAAGCATTCGTAAATGTATTAAAGGAGGGACCCTAGCAATTGTTACGGACATGTCTGGTTATGATGAAATGAATTTCTCTCTATAACTTCCTTTCCCTATCTCTCTAAAACAACTTTTTGTTACGTGAGTCTCTCTTGGTGCGATTGTGACAGTGCATGAATTATTTTACCAACAGAGGCTGCAGTGGCACTGGGGACAGTGAGAAATAGAGAGAAGACAGCAGGCAGCGGAAGAAAAACCCTAGCTGCAAAGAGGAGACGTGGGCATGTGTCCATCTCAGGAAGAAGTATTTTCGACAATTTACATTCCCACAAATTGCCTCTGGCACGTGTAGCGCACCTAACAATCAGACTTCATTTTATTTTATTTGTTTTTTAAATATTTTAAAACCTTGATTCAATTAAATTAGTTTAATGTAGATTAAATTAGTTTGTATCCTAACAAAGTTAAAAAAGTGTTTTTAAAATTTTTGAAAATTGTTTTCAAAGGATAATTTTTATTAGGAATATTTTTGAAATTTAGCTTAATTTTTCAAGAAGTTGAATTATTAAATTAAATTAATTTTCAAATCACTAATTACAATCAAGAAAATTTTTTAAATAATTTCTTTCATAATTAGATTATGTTAGAAATTATAAATATAATGAGATTATATTAATTAAGACGAGATCTTAAATTTAAAAATTAAAGTAATTATTTTTCTTATATGATTAAAATTAATAATTATATTAATTCCTAATTAACTTTAAAAAAGTTGTTTCTAAAATTAGAATTAATTAATTTCAATTAGATTGAAATTAATTAATTAGACTCCTTAAAATTAAGAAATTTGTTTTCTTAGATAATTTAAATTTATTTATTTAAATTTAATTTAGATAAATTTACGATTCATTTGTTTAGAGAATTATTTGTCAATTTATTTAGAAATTGTTTCTTTATTTATGAATAATAAGTTTCTTGATTTTTTAGAAAATATTTTTCTTGATTAAAATTTGAAAAGTGTTTTTATTTATTAATTAAGAAAAATGTGATTTCTTTAATATTTTTAAAAATAATTTTCTAATTTATTAAAAAAAGATTTTCTAATTAAGTAAGAAATCAATCTCTAAATAGATAATGTAAATGACTTTCTGAATTAAATATAAAAGTGTTTTACTTAATAAGGTTGTTATCTCACGCATCCCTCCTCCCTCCATGCTCGCTAACTTAACCCTAGTAAGAGTATCTATAATTGGGGTTACATAATATAACTCTAAAGTGATTGAAATTGTGTTTCTGTGCATCCTCAAAATTTATGTTACATGACTAATATTTGAACTGACTTCCATATTGATGCTGATTAGCTTTTAGAAGTTTAACTATCTTAAATTAGTGGGTAGTTGGTGCTTGACACCATCTTGTAAGCGATGCTAATCAGGTTCTATATTTTTAGCTCTTAAACCTTAAGAGAGGTAAGTGTCCGTCTCCTAGCTATATTTGGTGCTTGTATGGTTTTCTCCACCAATTTCTCCAATTTTTTGACATCTTTGAGGTTGAATCAATCTTTGACGTCTTTTAAAAGTTGTTTTTCATCTCGTTATCTTTTAAATAACTCCATTATCTTCTTGATTGGACGAGTACGAAGAGTAATCCACTCAAATATGAGATTTCTCCTTAGCTATTCCCTTACAAGACAATGAACCAAATATAAGAAAATATCATATAATTATATATAAAACATGATATAAAGATGCTAAATTATAAACTAATTTTAACCCTTACAACTATGCAAAATATGATCTTACCAAAAACATGGTAAGTGAAAGTATGAACAAAACAAATTTTGTCTATTCAAAGAGCACAATTTGGATCATTCATTCTTCTTCAAATGACGGTTATAGCTTGCAATCCTTGTCTCCCTGGAATGGATGAATTTTATTAGGACATATGGAAGATATATGGTCAAATATTTATCTTCGTGAAGAAGAACAACTAACATAACATTCCAATCCTTAATCCTTATTGGGGAAATTCATGAGTGAGGAAGTGATGGATAATTTTCCCTCCTGCATTTCTTAATCAAAACTTACTGTCTTGTCCTTTGTGATTTTGTTGCATAATTTTTTTTTCATGTTACACACGTTTCAGCATTCTTTCTTCTGCATTTTGCATTCTATGTTGTCATTTTTTCCCCATTTTATTTTATTGCATTTTTTGAGCCTTCACGTGCCTTTATTATTGTTTAACGTTTAGTTGTCCATCATTTTGAAGCTTCAGCCAACCATCGTGAGTCATTTTTTGTTACTGTTTCATGTTATTTTAGTCTTCTTTCCAAAGTCGACATGCCACCGTTTTATTTTCCCTTATTGTGTCTTAAGGCATTACGTTATGATAGTCATACTATACACGCATACTGGGATATCGTTATCCCATTGTCAGTCATTTTTGTTCCAGTTGCCAAAGGACAGCTATAGTTTTGAATTAAACTATATAAGGTATTAGTTTAATTTCAAAACTAATAAGTTATTATAGAACATTCAGATTGGATAAGAGAGCACGAAATTACCTCTGCATGCATTCCTTAACCTATGGAAATTAAGATATTAACATCCGTAAGTGGTATTGATAAATGATGCATTTTCGGTCCTAGGAGCAAGACTGTGTATATGCATCTCCACTGTGATGTCTTCGATATTCAAATTGTGTTATCTTAGGTGGTGTTTGTTTTCGTTTTTTTCTCTCGTTTTTTGTTGTGGTTTTTATAAAAAACAAAACTCCCTCATAAAACACGTTTGGTTGGTTGTTGTTACGTTGCGCTGTTTTCATGTTTAAGAAAACAACAACTGTTTTACGGAAACGAGAAAAAGACATTTCCCTAATATATCACAACAGGTTTTCTTCAATTCTAAAACAGTTGCGCCGACTATCTTCTGCATCTTACCTGCTACGATTTTTTTTGTCGCTCCAGAGGTTTGTGTTTACTTTTGTTGCTTATTACTGTACTATTACTACGATTCTCCATGTATTTATTTGTGCTTGCTTTCGTGCTTATTATTCTGTTTCGATGATTTCTCTGGTTTTATGCTGCGTTACTTGCGATTTTAGAAGATGAGAATACAACACGAAGGAATTAATGGATTTATTCATTGTTTCTGCGATTTTTCTGGTTGCTTTGCTTGTGTGTTTTCATACGTGTGGTGCATGAAGTCTGACACTAGAGAGAAACCTCTTTATCGTCGTTTCACCAACAACTGGAATT
>JAOTAY010020926.1:0-11578 GCA_025629805.1 Erythroxylum baracoense | reverse complement strand
CCCAACAATTTCAAATTTTCAACTTCAACAATTACATTCCAAAATCAAATTCAAACCAAAACAATTCCATTCCAAAATCAACTTCAACAAAACAATGTTCCGAAACCATAACAGCAACTTCTTCAACCTCCAAGTCCTCCACCCACCGACAGCCTCCAATATTCATCAACACAATTACACAAATCCAAATCCAATCCAATTCACAACACAAAAAAATTGTAATGTACGTTTACGATTTACCAACAATTTTTGGAAACACCAATAACAGAGAATAGAACAGGTCAACGAAACAAAATCAACAGACCCAAAAAAAACTTTCAACCGCTGGGTCTTTGCTCTTTGGGTTGTGTTTTCGAGTGCGGTGGTGCGGCGATGCGGTGGTGTGGCAACGACATGACTTGGTGGTGTAGTGGTGCAGTGACGACGTGTTGTGGATGGTGTTGCAGTGGTGCGGAGGATCTTTAGGGACGTAAACCCAGATCCAACAACAATGAGGCGAGGAGGAGAGTGATGAGAGCAACCGGAGAAGAGAGCAAACGTCGACAGTGATGAGGCATCCAGACGACGGCAAGAGAGAGGTGAGAGCGAGAGAGTGAGAGAGAGAGGGTGAGACTTGAGAGTTGAAAGAGCAGATGCGGGAGTCTAGGTCGGGGGGTGGTTGGGTAAATTAGGTTTAAGTTTTTCAAATTTGCAAAATGGTCCCCAACTCTTTTAATTTGCCAGATATGCCCGATATTTACCGATATGTTAAGTACTGGCCGGTACCCAACAAAAAACCCCGATACTGGCCGGTATTTTTGGCCAGTACCGAAGTTGGGATCCAGGTACCGATCTCCGGCCGGTACGGTACCTTCTGGCCTGTACCGGCCGGAACGGTACGGATCCCATAACGTTGGGTGATAGATTATGATTTTGTCCAACAAGATGTAGAGTCGTGGTTAATTTCCAATGTAGGTCGCTGAAATAGAGGACAAATGGTCACATGGGACACTTTTTTTGGAGTCTCTTTTTGGTTTCTACAACAGTGGCAAAATAAAAACATCTTTGAGGAAAATTTTATTTGGCCGAAAGCCGGAGTTCGATTTGTGATGGATTATGTTAAATGGATAGATAAGGCAATGGCGGTGGCAGACCAAGTTATTCCAACAACAGGATTGCCAATGGGAACCTTAATCGGATGGACGAAACTGATAGTTGGATAGGTAAAATTGAACACTGATGAAGCGGTAAACACATAATCTTGCATGGCGACAGTTGGAGGATTAATCAAGGATAGCACAGGACAATGGTGTGGAGGCTTCATGCAATATATCGGAGAGTGCTCGCCACTAACCGCTAAATTCTGGGAGGTTTTTTCTAGACTAAAGTTGGCATAGGACCTCGGCTTTCGTCGAGTGGTAGTCGATATGGATTCTTTGGAAGTAATCGATATTCTATCTTCATCTGAACAAGTGTTGATTGATGGTCATGCGTTGGTACTGGGAATCTGCAAGTTGTAGTGTCGACCATGAGCAATCCAAATACAGCACGTCTATCGAGAAAGGAATTGGAGTGCCGACAGCTTGGCCAATCTGGCTTCACTATCGCATCCTGGTATCTATATATCCTCCAATGGTGTGTCTTGAGTACATCCAAAAAGATCAGCAAGAGGTTTTATATCGCAAATATAAGCGATAGTTTGTAATAGTCTTTTCTCCTTTGTAACCACTTTGCATACACATTCATGATTTGCTTTTCGGTCAAGCATATCAAGTACCAAAAGAAATATGATACGAATCAATTAAAACAAAATTAACAATTTCTTTTTTGTAATTTTTAAGTGTTGTTTTTTCCAATATAAAGCTCACAGTATCATATAGAAATTTTATAGAATTGAAATAATAAATTATATCCTTTTTTCATTTGATTAAAGGCAAAGTTATTAATTTTGTAGCAAAAGTAACTTAGATGCTTTCCCGAATATGGCTAAATGCACTATATGATCAATTTTTTTGTCTTTTAAATTTAATTACATTCAATAATGGAAGTTTGGATAATATGAATGATTCTAACCATTGTGTAAAGATAAAATAAAAATGATAGGGTATGGAATGTTACAATAGAGAGGCATTTAGTATCATTAATAGTTGAAAAATTGAAGAATAAAAATAGATTAACTACTACCTTTTTCAAATTTGGTTGGAAGAATATTAACGCATATCTTCAAAGAAAACTCAACAAAGATTACGTTGATATTTAACTATAGAAAAAGTATAATGCATTAAGGGCTAGATTGAAGAATTTCAATAACTTACCCAAATAAACAGAAATCAATAACATCTCTTTAACTAGTGAAATTAATGATATAAATGAATGTTGGGAAAATCTATTTAAGGTAAAATATGTTTTTGTTTATTAATATATCATATTATATAATTTTTTCTCATATTTCCTTTTCACCATTAGAGGTGTATAAAGTGACTCATAGATTTAAGAAAAAGGAATGCAAAGAGTTTTTAAATTTGTGTCATATTTTTGGGGACACTACTACAACTGACTTGCATGTATATCCATCAACTAAATCTCCGTTGAATAGTATAAAAGAGGAACATAGAAAACTTTAGCTTATTGAGATTTCGATAAAGGAATTGACATACAACATTAAAGCTATTGGGTATGAGAAAGGAGCTAAGGTATCATCAAAGATCTAAGTATGTATTTACGCTTTTTTTCTTAAATATGGTGATAATTGAGATGAAAATTATAAGATTTAAGCAAGTATTTACCATAAAGAATCTTGTAAAATTCTATTATTAAATCATTGTTCCAGCAGTAGCATAATCGTTATATAGTGATATGGTATAAGATACTTAAACGATTAGTTTAATGCAAGTAAGAAATTGTTGGTTTATACTCTACAGTTAATTGGTTGATTGTAGTTTAGTGACATAATTATTTAATGACATTCTTTATCTTATACATAGTAGATATATATGATAAAATCCATAGGATAGATGTATATTGCGAGTGAAATTATGATAAGATTATAATTTTAATATTCATATTGCATTTATATATTATCCCTAAGTTCCTATTCATCGTTTTATTGAACTGGAAATTAATAGAGAGTAAAAAAGACTAGCATGCATTATGGTTTTCCTTAAGAAGAAATTAGTCTATCTCATAGACTAAAAGTATGTAGATACTTAAATAAACGTGTGAATGCTTGTCAGATAACAAGTTCAGTGAACTGAGCCTATAAGAGAATTTCATTTGTAATATTAGTTGTATATATATGGGAATTTTCATTGTGATGATTGTATAAATAATCATTTGGCTTGTGATCTCCAAAGTTAGCTTATATAGGAATCAATGTTTGATAATACTTATCGCTTACTTTAATCACGGGTAGCTCAGTCGATAATTGTTGGACATAATATGAACTATATAGAGATAGTTAATTGATCAATACAAGATTCATCACCGTAAAATAATTAGGGATAATATTTCGTCGTTCTAAATTAGTATTAATTCAAAAAATCATTAGCAAAGGTAGAATAACACTTTGAAAATAGTTTTTAAGTGTCATTAACTGAATCAATTGCTAATGGTGGAGAACTAAGATGATTGGACTCAAATAAATGAGACATTAATTCCATGTTTTATATCTAATCGGAACTTTTTAATATGAAAATATTAACTTATACGAAAAAATAATGCACAGAAAGATTAGTCAAAGCCATTTTGACGTTTATAAATATTTGAGTAGTCATGATGCGTTGCTAGACACCAATCTTGATTCATAGATATAAATTGTTTAATTAGAGAATTAATGATAAATTAAAGAAGTTTAATTTATATAATCTTAAATAATATTTAAGATTATAGTTTATATTTATTGCAATATATTTGGAAACCTAATAGATTGCACACAAAGAACAGATTGAAAAGAGAAAATATTTTTTTTAATCAAGTTGAGCTTGATTGTAAAGGTTGAAAAATTTTATGATTAAATACGAGATATCTAATAAATAAGGATTAATATGAAATATGAAATCTTATTTAGGTATAATTGGTATTTATTTATATTTAATTATAATCTCAGTGAAATTGAATTTTAGTAAATCATTAAAAATTGTTATTATTTTGTGTGGGCAAGATCTGATTTTCCAATAAAAATGGGTTGAATAAGAGAAATCAAATGTCGAGAAATTGATTATATTTGCTTATTTGAGTGGAACTTTGAGATTTGTTTAAGCGATTATCTTGAGCCGTTATGATTGATAAACCTTGTTTTATTATAATCTTCGAGTAGAGTAGAGGGTGGAAAAAGTGTTGTGGATTTTTATCTTTCCCTTGAAGAATGAACTGGTTATAAGGGTTGTTATTAGAGATAACATTTAGGCTCGATCGTGACTTGACCCAATTATAAATCAACGAGTTATGCTTAATTTGACCAGAAATTAGGTTGAATTTAGTTTTTTGTTTTAATTTTCAAGTTTTGAACCAAGCCTAAAAGTTTAAAGTGAAGACGACATCATTTTTTAAATATAAATTAAAAAATAATTGGATTGAGTCTAAGCTGTATCAAATTTTAGGCTATCTAAACCCAATCAAGCTCGAGTTCAAGCTATGTGTCTAGGGTCCGATCGAGTTTTGGATGAAGTCCAAGCTCGGACTCCAAACTCAAATTTGACCCAGCCCAACCTAACATCATTCTTTGTTATTCTTAGTTGAAAAGAAAGAAACACGATTATATTGGATTGCTTTTAATCCATGAAAGAAAGACACTTGTATATCTTTTATTTTTCTCTTACAGCCTGTTTGGTTCAAGGAATGGAATAGACAAGAAATAGAATAGTTATTCTTAGGAATAAAAAAGATGAGAAATTTAATGAAATGAGTATTACTTTGTTTGGTTTACTGTTAAAGAATTTCTATGTCAATGTTTGGTTTGAAAATATAAACTTGAAATGACAAAGGAATAGCCAACAAAAAGACCAAAATATTATTATTAGTATGATTATTATTATTATTTAAATTATTACTATTTTTATTATTATTGTTACTACTACTACTACTATTATTATTATTATTATTATTATTATTATTATTATTATTATTATTATTATTATTGTTATTATTATTATTATTATTCTTATTATTATTAATTTTGTTATTTTTATCAATTATATTTATTTATTATTATTAAATTCCTGATTATTATTATTTTTTCTTCTTCTTAATTTTAATAATAATAATTAAATAATATGATTGTTACGACCATAGAGGTAGAGTATGTGGCATGTTACGAGACTACTTGTCATGTAATAGAGTTGCAAAACTTTATTTCAGTATTAGGAGTTGTGGACTCCATATTAAGGCCGCCGAAATAATATTGTAACAATTTTGCAGCTATATCTTTCTCTCAAATTACTAGGAGCACCTCTCGCTCTAAACATATTGATATTAAGTTCTATTTTGTTAAAGAGAAGTTGCAGAGTCTCTGATTATTATTGAGTGTTAGATATATGTTGAATATATCTATTTATTTTATTTTAGTATATTTTTATAAATCGGACTTATAAGATTTTTTATTATCTTGAATTCAAAAGTTAGATAATGTTTTAGATAGAATAGAATTCTATTTTGCATAGAAGTTGATTTTGTGAAGAGTTGTGGGTCTTACGTGTGAAGTAGCTGAAGGGCATTACTGGATTTTTTTATGAATTAAAGGGGTTTCTGAAAAGATACGTTATCTAGCTTGGGTGATAAGACAAATAAGACCTACGGTTAATTTGTATTTTTGGTGGGTGTGTGTGTGACAGTTTTTGGTGTGTGTGTGCAAAATAACCTACGATTGTGAAGTGAGGTGCGTGCGTTGCTGAGTTGATGATGGAGGTGCCTGCGTCGCTGATTCTTTAGCCAAGGAAATTACGTATTTGTTGAAAGAAACCTCTTCTGGCTTATTAATCCAACCTGAGTTGTTTATGTAAATGCTACGCTTTTTCTTTTATGCTTCAGTCGTGGGTTGACCGTGGTGTTTCGGTAAATTATTGCATGAATCTGTTAGGCATCTTATTCTATTCTTCAACATCAATTAGATGGTGATTTTTGGAGACTTAGCAGCCTATCTATTTTTTGAGTTTAGTGTGCTCCTTGGTGTGACATACGACTGGGTTGGTTCTGGAGTATTGAATGTGACTTGAGCCGTGTGTTGATTTGTAAGTATAGCTGTAATTTTCTTTTGGGAATTGCGAGAATTAGCTGGTTATCTTTGTGCTGGAATTTTTGTGGATCACGTCACTTGGGTTGAATGGTTTTATGTTGAGTTTTTCTTTCATGTGCTGTCGTTGATTGGGTATTCTTACAGCTGTGATTTCTACAGAAGTTTTCTTGACTTGATTATAAGTTCTGCGTGAATTAGTCCATTGTTGTTACGATGACTTCCAGATTTATTTTAGTGGAGCTTAACTTTTCAGGAAGTTGTTCTTTTCTTTTGTCTCAAGTGTTTTTATTTTTGTTTCTAGTTATTTTAATCACTTGAGTTGTTCACTAATTTTTTATTAACTGTCTTTCATTAAGAGTAGTAAAGAAAAATCCTCTGACGAGGTTAACACGAGTCGGTCTTGTTATTGGGTGTGAAAATCTTTCACGGGAAGTAAGGTTGAGAGATAGTGTCAAGGGTTGAGTGATGTCGGCTCAGTAAAGCCTTGGGTAAATCTATTGTACTTCGATGAAAGTGATTAAGTTGGGTGAGAGTCTCGTAGACGTAGGCAAAGAGTGCCGAACTGCGTTAACAAATCTCGGTGTTGATTTATTTTGTTGAGTTTAATTTTTCTGAATTTTGTTTGTGCAAGTGACTACCAAGATAAAATTGTACAGTTTGCAAAACTACGACCCCTACGGTTTTTTCAATGAGTACATGTCTACGAGCAGCATGCTAGCAGACCCACTAACTAAAGGATTACCTATTTGTATTTTTAAGGAACACATCTCTAATATGGGACTGTTAAGAGCCTAGTTTTCTTTGTTTCAATGGGAGTTTTCTTTATTTTATGCATGTTTTGTGAGAATTATTTGAATTTTATATGGTGTATGCATATTGTGAATATATTGTCACTATTTATTACATATTGTAACTTTACATTCTTGATGAGTGGCAAATTGATGACATTCATTTATGATAAATTCATATTAATGTTATTGTCATACTTTTGGATTATAGCATCTAATTATATACGATTCATACATCCTATCGATGTGTTGATTGTGTATATTTGGTTTGCTATGATTATACTGTCCAGGTGGAAGAATGTTGAATTAATTGTTATGGACTAGCATATTCTTATCACAATTATATCTTTAGTATGTGTTTGTATCATTTGGGTCATTTATGAGATGAACATTATATTACTAATCTTACCATGGGCCTTTGGATCGATTCATAAATTTCACCTAAGCCTACTCATTGGTTTATGTTCTACTGCAAAGTGTTTTGCTTTAACCTAATTGATGCATTCTTGAAGGTAGTCTTCTAGCTTGTTGTGAGGTTTTGATGGCATTATAGCGGTGTGTGTGAGAGATTAGTGAGTTGGATTCAACAAACCCAGGTATTTTATTTTTTGTTATGTTTGAATTTTGTGTGGCAGTGAACCATAGCTTCCAATTAACTTTCAACACTTTTAGCAAGTAATTTTTCAATTATATTGTTTATACATGCTTCAAAGCTATAGAATCTGGTTACTGTCTTTGTTAAAATTTCCATTGGATAATACTGATCTGGTGAAAAATGGAATATTTAGACGTTGGTTGGACGTATTGTCGTAATGATTAAGAAAAGCTAAAAGTTTTATAGTAATTCTAGTGTAGGCTCTAATAGAAAATATGTTCTATTTTTCGTTGCTTTATAAAAGGTGTAATATCTTAATGTATAAACATTTTTTTTGAAAAAATTGCTTACTATATACATAGTTCTTATACAAGATAAAGAAAGAATATACAATAGAAAATTTGATAAATATTCTTTATCAGTAATTAGATCAGAGTTATTAAGATGGTGTGAAGGATCATATGTTAATGTCTCTTTAACAAATTTTCATTCTTATAAGCTATTCTCAATGCCTGATTAAATTGCGTTGACTTTCACAATATACAATACGAAAACGTCAATTTCATTTTAGAAATTATAAGAAAATAAGCATAGCTTGCTTTACAAAACGATTGATCTTAATGTCCGAAGCTCTAGTCAACTGGCAAGAGGAAGGGTTGGTTGAGTTATCAGCTCATCGAACAGTATAAACGTTTTCTAAGAGAAAAATCTAACATTGAATAGTAATCTTTTGACATTTTATGCTACAGCTCGTGCTGTACTGTAAACTTTTACTTTGACTGTATCCGAACCAATGCTTAGTCATATACAAATGAAAAAGTCGACCCATCCAAATAGTCAGACTCAAAAGCCATAACCGGCTAGCGTTCAATATTTGAAGACCCGGGCTACGCGTTACCGCGATTAAGCCAAATCCCATTCACCAACTCCGATATCCGAGATCTCCATATATAAGTTGGATAACCCCATGCATTCTTCTCCATCTAAGTCCTTTAAGTTTATTTCAACTCTGCTCTATCCTTGTAAAACCAGAAAGCTTCTCTGAGAGGAAATATGGCAGCTTCTTTGCATGGGATTTGGTCTGCGTCCTGCATGTTCATGTTCGTGTTCGTGTTCATGCTCTTAAACGCCACTTGCCAAGCCCAACTTTCTACTACACACTATGATACTTCTTGTCCCAATGCCCTTAACACCATTCGAACTGCCATCAGAAGTGCAATAGCAGCAGATCGAAGAATGGCGGGCTCTCTCATTCGCCTCCACTTTCATGATTGCTTTGTTCAGGTATTCCTCTTTTTTTTTCTTTCTGGTTCTTCTTCTTATATATGAGCTGGGATCACCTTACTGTAACTTCTATGCTCTTTTCTCAGGGTTGCGATGCCTCCATCTTACTCGACGAGTCTCCTTCTATCCAGAGCGAGAAGACTGCGCTTGCAAATGATAATTCTGCTAGAGGTTATAATGTCATAGACAATGCTAAATCAGCAGTAGAGAGGGTCTGCCCTGGCGTAGTCTCTTGTGCAGATATTATGGCTGTAGCTGCAAGAGATGCATCTGCATACGTAAGCATATCCTAAGACTTTCTGTAACATTACAAGTTATCATCTGCATCACTTCACTTACCATATTCCCTCCAACCTTTTTAATATCAGGTGGGTGGTCCATCTTGGGCAGTGAAGCTTGGAAGAAGAGATTCAACTACTGCTAGTCGATCTCTAGCCAATACGGACTTACCCGGTTTCGGAGATAGCTTGGAAACACTTATAGCTATGTTCGATCGAAAAGGCCTTAATGCTCGGGACATGGTTGCTCTGTCAGGTTTGTAATGACATGACTTGATCAATCCTGAACTACTAGGCAAGTAATTATAAACTTGCGTGTTTCTAAAATGGGATTTTTTTTTTTTAATCCAGGGGCTCACACTATAGGGCAAGCTCAGTGCTTTACATTCCGTGACAGAATCTACAGCAATAGCAGCAACATTGATTCTGGATTCGCCACCACTCGCAGGCGCAATTGTCCAGTTAATAGTGGCAACGCCAATTTGGCTCCGCTTGATTTGGTCACGCCTAATTCTTTTGACAACAGTTACTTCAGAAATCTTATGCAAAGAAGAGGTTTGCTACAATCAGACCAAGTCCTCTTTAGTGGGGGCGCCACAGACAGTATCGTGTCTGAATATAGCAGGAACAATTCACCTTTCAGGGAAGATTTTGCTTCAGCCATGATCAAAATGGGAGATATTGACCCTCTCACTGGTTCTGCCGGGCAGATAAGGAGGATCTGCAGTGCTCCGAATTAGCTACTTTCTGATGCTCTCTACCTATAACATAATTTTCCAAGTTTGTTTATTTGATTTAATTATTTGATAAGCTGTATACAATTCCATTAACGTGCATAAGAGTAATTGTAGAAATTCATTTGTTTCGGTATACTTGTTACAACCGGATGTATTCATTATCGAAGAAATGTAATAAAAATTCAGTTGTCCTATGTATGCAGAAAATCATGAATCAAGTAGTAGTCGTTCAAGTTTAATGTTACAGTCAGTTTAAAAATTAAAAAGTTCTTTTTCATTCGTTTTTCTGCTACAAACCTTCCTTTCATTCTTTGTTAATCCTGCTTCGACGTTTTACTTTTCTTTTATTTTTCTACAGTAGTTTTGCACTTTGCTGTTTCTTTCGTTCCTTCTGTTTTGTTTCAATGCCTTGTAATCTTCTCTATCATCATTTCCTGTGGTTGTCTGTGCCTAATCATCTCTTCAGTAGCTAAGTACTACATATTTGGTTTTGTTTGATTGTTGATAATGGTGATATTGATTCATTTTATATGCTATTTAATTATGATTTTTGGAATTTTTAAGAACTGGGTTTTTGGGTTTTCTGCTTGATTTTGCCACATGAGTGTATGATTTTCTCTGGACCACCCACCCATCCACTTGACTGCTCCCCTAATCTGGATACATTTAACCGTCATAAGAGGAATGGCCCTTTAGACACTCGCATAGAGGATGTCCATCTTACTGATGCTCCATCTGGTCTCATGAATTCTAAGTCGATGCTAGGTTAGCTTTGATAATTGGTGTGCATGTGTGGGCGATGTGTTAAAAGAATTACAAAGCCTCATCCTTGGCAAAGTAAAACCACAATGAACACTATCATCAAGATGGGGTGCCAAAGAAGGCTTAAAAAAAGAATCACCAATAAAAATAGTTTAATTGAAAGTTAAATACTTGAGATTGAACTTGAATCAAGTCATGGCTTCTTCGTAATTGATAAGGCGTGTAAACGATGCAATCTTTATAAGTTCAGGCCATGGCCAATAGGTGGAGGTGGTCATCATAACTTGTAGCGCGCGAGAAGAACGCTTATTAGTTATCTAGGGAATCGTTATTTGAAGCTTGGTAACGATAGCTTGGGTCCAGATAAGACTGGTCAGTTCACGGTGGCCTTATAGAGGACAGTGATGAGGCAAACTACAATAGAATTTGGCAGATAATTTGGAAATAGTCGGAACCTCAACATATTCGTTCGTTCCTATGGCTATCAGTCTCTCATTTACGCGTTACGAGATTGTCCTGACGTCAAATCTTTTTTTGTGGCAATTTAAAACAGAAGTGATAGTAATGTTGTGAATATCGTACTAAATTTGGTATCGGATTGAGTTTTAGAATGGTATTGTATTGGTACCGGTAAATACCAAGTACCATTTCTGGCAATTTTTTATATTTATGAAATAGTTCCTGAATTTTTGAAAATTTGCAAAATAGTCCATTGATATATTGTACAGTTATATACTGTACAGTTTACTGTTTACAAGTTTAAATCAACCCTGTTTTCAAAAATCATAATAATAAATAATAATCACAATTATAATTTAATATAAAATGACAATAATTTTTAAATATTTTACATATAAATAATAACCACAATTAATATGAAAAAAGACAATCATCATAATATAAATATAAAATAAGAATAATACAAA
>JAOTAY010020925.1:0-11578 GCA_025629805.1 Erythroxylum baracoense | reverse complement strand
TTCTATTGCCTTTCCTTCCCTTCCTCTTTGGCTTTGCTTGACTCACCAACTAAAAACACCAAAAATATACCTCTCAAAACCACTTCCATTCTTATAATTTCATTCCTTCATAAGCAAAGTAAAAAGAGATAAAGGTGAAGAGAAAATCCCTAACTTTTACCTTGATTTTCACCTAAGATTGGCTTTATTTCTTGTATGAAAAATGATGGGATGAAGGAGAAATGGAGAGGAGAAAAATCTGAACTTAGAACCCCCAAAATGTTGTGCATCTCCCCTCTCCATATCCCCATTCCAGAGCTTGCAAGACTCACACGTATGCTTAATTCCTATTGGACAAACATGCTTTATTATTATTGGTCACACATGCCTTAATCTAATTGATCCATGTGTTAACTTTAGAAAAATTGCATATTGGTCCTTCTTCTTCCTTTACTTCCCACATTATCCTACAATATTATAACTTAATTTCATTCTCCTATGTCAATTCTCTAATGTAATAAATTTCATACAATTTGGTTAATTATTCCTGGAGTTATACCCAAAATGCTACAGGCTATTCCAAAACAAGGACAATAGCCATAACTCAACTTCAAGCCAGAATTAAAAAATCTTAAAGGTTGTTTGGTTCCTTCATGAAAGTTTTAGATCTATGTATCTAGATTAATTTCCAATTGGAATTATCCAATTTTGAGGTCTACAGACTAAGATATGGCCGAATTACAGAGGTATGTTCATGCAGAAATGAAAAATTACCCATTTACCCAAATATTTTACATTAAGTACTATTATGTCTCTTACTATACTTAGATGCACTTAATTCATTTGTTATGTTCACTTCTTAATACATCTTAGGCATGCTATAATACTTCTAGGGTCTATGTTGAGGCCTTACATAATCCATTAACAATTTTACTGCATCAATCTTATTGGTGTTATGGTTTGCAAATATTTGAGGGTCATTAAGCTTTTAGGGAATGTTTGTTGATTTTTCCTTGGGTAAATTGGTTGTCTTAACTATTTTCTTTCATTTAATGTAATTTTTAACAAAAACCAGGAACTTTGTTTCCTTTTTCTATTTCCTTACGCTTCTTCTCATGATGGTCTCATCATTATTGTATGATAAACTATATAGTATCATTTATAATTCTTCGAGGACTCTCGACTCACTCATCTAGCTATCATTTAGTAACAAATACACTCATTACTCATATTGGTGCTAAAAAATTGAAGATGACAGAGGTTAAAGATTGGACAATGATACAATAGTCCATAGAGAAGGATTTTTGAAGTTTAATAATAATAGAGGATAAAGATAGTATTAGGAAATCAGGGTGAGATATATTTTGCACGCTTCATAATAAAAACAAATTTTTTTAATTTTTTAAAGTCAAGTTCACTGTAAATTATATAGCATAATTAAAATATAAACATAATAAGGATAAAAGTAAATCATAAACATAATAAGGATAAAAGTAAATCATACCTTATTGTGAGGCTTGATTCTTTTCTTATAGCTTCTTTTAAACCAATTTCTAAAATTGATTAATCGCAACCACCATAGTTACATATATGTTTGACCTCTAACAGTATCCATACAAACTAGTTGAGAGAACTTTATAAGTGGAGTAAAGAGATGTAAGCAAGAAGTACTAGCTCCTTTAAAGCCTATGTCTATTTATAACAGGATTAGACCAATGATACAAAATCTGGACCGGACCAGTTGGTTCGATCAAATTTAGCATAAACTGGACTAGTTTTCGGTTCGATTTTTATTTTTAACTGTTGAGAGCGAAAATCGACTGGTTAAATAATAAATCAGTTGGTTAAATAATCTCTTAATTGCAAACTAAATCGATTTTCTAAATTTTGCCT
Organism: Erythroxylum baracoense; assembly: GCA_025629805.1. Lineage (NCBI taxonomy): Eukaryota > Viridiplantae > Streptophyta > Magnoliopsida > Malpighiales > Erythroxylaceae > Erythroxylum > Erythroxylum baracoense. The sequence goes on along the minus strand of JAOTAY010020925.1, from coordinate 9,706 downwards.
CTCTCCTATGATTTTCTACCTATCTCCTTTGATTATTTGAAGAGATCAGAGTATTTTCTCGCCTTGCCCACAATAAGTTCCTTACAATTTCTAGTAAACAAACTGGATATAGAAGCCATTAAACCAACCTCTGAAGTCCCTCCTTAAACCTGTCCTAAAACTCCCTTATCGCCTTATCATCCTCCATATCCAAACAGACCCCTCTTATTTATAAAAACTCCTCATCTTGAAATATGGCCTCTTCCTCAAGGATTTTACCTGTTCTAAGATTTGTTAGTACTCATACTATAATTATGAGATAGCATATCCCACTCTAAAATGAAGGATGCACATTAAGGAAGTCATAAAAACAAGTTCCAAGTTCTGTTAGTACTTACACTCTGAGAGACATGAAAGGTATAATTATGAGATGGGACATTCCTTTAGCTTTTGTGTGTTGGTCTTTTTGAGAGTCACATTTATGTTGATATAATAGTGGGGTCTAATGTTATTGTACATTGGTTTTGAAGAATAGACAATGAGTTTTAATAAATTGTGATTATGGCTAATTAGAGTTTATTATGCTATATTTTAAATCATATTTGAAATAAATAGTAAAAATAAAAATAAGGAGAAAATATAATTTTCAATTATTTGTGATATTAAGAATAGTAGTATTTGTTGATCAAAACAAAACATAATTTTATTTAAATTTTAAAGAATTACATTTTAAAAATGATACTAACAAATTATTAATTAGTAATTTAGTATAGATAAGAAATTTTGTTTAAGATAATTTTTTACTTCTTGTTTATTATAACCGATTTTATAACGATTTAATACCGGTTGAACCTTTAAACCTTTCCCTTGATTGGTTCGATGTTCGATCTGGTTTTTAAAACATTAATTTAGACCTTTTAGTAATTTAATTAAGTATAATTATAATTATAATTAAATGCTAATTGGGCTTAAATAATTAAGATTCGTAATCTCATATTGGTCCTTGTTTATTAAATATACCACAATTAATCTAAAAGTTTCTCAAACTTTACATTCTAAGTCAAACTTGATTAAATTTTCTTTTCTCATTGACCATCCTTTGCGTATAACCCATTAGATTCCTAAATATATTAACAACGAATATAAATTATAATCCTAAATCATATCTAGGATTAAACAAATCAAACTCTTTAATTTATTTTTAATTTTCTAATCAAATACTTTATATCTATATATTAAACATTTAATAATACGACATGACCACCTAAATATTATAAACATTGAAGCAGTTTTGACTAACTTTTTCATCCATGATATTTTTATATAATTTAATCATTTCATTATAATGTTTTAATTTAGACATAAAGCATGAAATTAATGTCTACTCTATTTGAGTCCAATCATATTAGTTCTCTATCATTATTAATTAATTTTATTAATAACATTTGAAAATTATTTTAAAAGAGTCATTTCACCTTGACTAAAGATTTTTCAAATCAAGACTAATCGAGAATAAAAAAATATTCTCCCTAATCACTTTAAGTTGATGAATCCTATATTAATCAATCAACTATCTCTTTATAGTTTATGTCATTTCCAGTGACTACCAATTGAGTTACCTTTGATACAAATAGGTCACAATTAGAAGTAAAATATATAAATCCCTCTATGAGATACTTCGAAAATCTCAAGCCAAATGATCACTTATATAATCGTCACTATGAGAGTTTCTATATACATACAATTAATGCTCCAAATAAAATTCTTATATCGAGCCAGTTAAGTAAACTTGTTCTCTAATAAGTACCTACACATTTATTTAAGTAACTCCATATTTTAGTCTATGAAATCGACTACTTCCTTCATAAAGAAGAAAAATAACACATATTAGCTTTTTACTCTATTAAATTTCAATATCAATAGAAAAATGTTTAAGAATAATTTAGGGATAATATATAAATGCAATATAAATTCTATGATTATGATCTCATCATAATTTTATTTGCAATTTATATTTATCTCATGAACTTTATCTTATACATCGGTTAATTAAATAAATGTATGCAAAATAAAGAATATCTTTAAATAATTATATCTAAGAGCTATAACCAATCAATTGGTTGTAGGGTATAAACTAATAGACAAATCTATGCTATTGAAATTCATCTTCAATGATTTGGAAAAATATTAAATTGATGTAACTCTATTAGGAAATATCTATCTCAACACTATAATCTAGAATGTTGTGGCATCACACTTAACAAGGATGCTCTATAAAGTATGTAAGCCAATTGTTGTTCTAAGTAAAATTAGATTGCTTGTATTGTTTTGATGGACAAATGAGTTTAAACTAGAAATTCTCAATTGTAAGAACATTAACTATGATTGAATCATGAGCGTAATAAAAATTTGTACAATTTTGATTTGAATTTCTTTAATTAAGTAATTTAAAAAATACGAATACAGAATAAAAGGATTGAAATGTACCTAATTTTAATTCCTATAAAAAATTTCTTTAAAGTTGTCAACTACGAGCTATTCAAATGCGCAACCTTTAGCTTTTAGTGGAGAAAAGAACTCAAACACTTTTAAGAGAAAAAGACAGAGTGTCAGTCCCCTAATATTTTTCTTATTTATTGAAAAAGACTTTCTTTCTAAGTAAAGTTGAGCTTATAATTATAATTAAGTCTAAGTTAATTATAATTATAACTTAATCTTAATAAAATTAAATATCTCATATTTAAATCTTGAAGTTTCTTAACTTCAAAATTAAGTCTAATTTAATTTTCTTTTTTAATTGTTCTTTATGTGTAATCTATTAGGTTCCTAATATACGCTGATAGTTATTATAAATTATAATTATAATTGGATAAATCGAAACTCCTGTTAATTTATTTTTAATTATCTAATTAAACAATTTATAATCATAGATTAAGATTGACGTTTAATACATAATATGATCACCCAAATATTAGGAATGTCAAAGTAACTTGACTTAAGATGTCCATGCATAGTTATAATGTATATTTTCAATCATTTAGTCATTCGATGTTTCAATTAGACATAGAGTAGAAACTTGAAGTTTACTTTATTTAAATTCATTCATATTCATTCTTTCTAATTTAAAAGTGAATTATAATTGATTTTTGAAAATATTGTTTCAAATCTCAATTTACTCTGGTTAGAGAATTCCTTAAATCACTAATAATAAAGAATAATGAAACATCTCCCTAATTACTTTAGGGTGACAAATCATTTATTAACTTACTTAACTATCTCTATATAGTTTATACCATATCAGGTACTATCGATTAACTACTCTAATTAAAAAAGGTCATAAGTAGTCTTAAAATATAGTAATTCCTATGAGAGATACCTTAATAATCTCAAATTTAAGGATCAATTATACATTCATCAAAGTAAGGAAATCCACAAGCACATAAGTAATATTTTATTTAGGATCTTCATAAATAGGTTAGCTAAGCGAACTTATTATTAAGCACCCACATGTTTATTTAAATATCTTTATACTTTAGTTTATAAGATTGACTACTTCCTTTATAAGAAAGAAATAAAATATGTGCTATTCTTTCTATTATAGTGTCTAGAATTAAAAGAGCAATGAATAGGAACAATTTAGGGATAATACATAAAAGTAATATAAATATCATATTAATTATGATCCTATTATAATTTTATTTGCAGAATATATTTATTCCATATAATCTATCTTATACGTTAGTTAATTAAACAAATACACATAAGATACAAAATACATTTAATTAATTATGTCACAAAATCTATAACTAACTGATTGATTATAGGGTATAAGCTAACAATCTCCTACTTGCACTAAGTTAAGTGTTAAATTATATTATGCCATATCAACATATAACGATTATACTACTATTAGACAGTGGTTTAGTGAGAGAATTTTATAAGATTTTCTTTAGTGATTACTTGCTTAAATCTTACAACTTTTATTTCAACTATCATCATAATTAAAAGAAATTATAAAAATAAATACTTGGATCTTTAATGAGACCTTGTCTCATTTTACATATCTAATGACTATTGTTTATAGTACATTACCTATTCAACAAATGCAAGGAATTACAACTAAGTCATAAAGAACTTCTTAATCCAAATGGTGTTGTTGTCGCCTTAAATTAAATCCTAAACTTTTACAATAAAAACAAATGTAGTACTAGAAAGTAGGAATCGTTCCTATGAGAAATTCTAGTTTATCATTGTTATGAAAGAAATATTTAACGAAATGTATGTTGTGATGATACAAACTTTTGGGATAAATAAAACAAATTAAAAATTGCAAATAATAAAAAATAATTATCATTAAAACAAATATTGGTTTATAGTTATTTCCACCATTGGAACTCCGATTGTTCATTGACACCAAAAAGAAATATTATTTCATCAATCACATATTCAATGTGATATTAAATACATATCTTTCCTTAGAATTAGTTAAAAAAACATGTAATTCAATTGACACTTATTGTTTAACAACCTTAGGTACGATGACGCAACAAATTAAAAACTCATAATCACCACAAAAATTAAAGGAATTGAACTTTTATATATTCAATATTTAACCTAGAAGATAATTATTTCAATCAATAAATTAATTGCATGCATTAGAAATTAATAAAAATAATTTTAAAAATAAAAGCACAAAGAACGATTCAATATTATGAATCGATGAAACGCTTTACAATGAAGCTCAATTATCTCTCATTCTACAAAGTTTCAAAGGTTTCCAGTCCCTTCAATCAAGATAAAGAAATTTAGCCAATAATGGCCATAACTATTACTAACATCTAGTGAAAAAATGCTACACAAATATCTACTAAAGAGAAGAAAAGAGAGTTTTGTGAAAACCTAAAAAAACAAAGATGGGAAACTTAGGATGCCTTTTCTCCTTCACTTTGGTCCTATTTATAGCCACTTTAAGCTCATGTTTCATTGATGTTGAGATCTTCTTGTTATGGTTCTTTGACTCCTATAAATCATAACTTCTCTAATTGCCATCTATACTTAGTCAAGATAAGATTTAAACAAAAATTGACACATTTTTCTTATAAATTTGAAATCTGAAAGTTGTAATTTTTGCTAAACTTGCCCACATCTAATCCTAAAAAACGTTGTTGTTAGTTCTACCATTCTAACTGCACCTTATTTTGTAGTGTTTTGATTTGTTTAAGCTTTAGATTCACCAAAGATTATTTGAATACAAAAGATAAGCTAAACTTTAAGATAGAATCAATAATCATAATAACACAAGGGAATTAATATTCAAAGTAGTTGTGTTTAAAGCACTTATCACTAAATAATCATTTCCATATTAAATACAAAATATATCATGGATTGATTAGTAATTGATGTTATATTTGGACATTTCCATCTCAAATAGTTCTAAGTAAAATATACTTTAATTAAGACTTAGTTCTCTCAAACTAAATTTAATATTCATATAACCTTAAACTCAAATATCAAATCATATATAAAATGACAAATATTTTAGTACTTCATATATATCAAATATCTTAAGTGCTAAACCCCTTTAGTATATTATTTCTGTATTTGGATTATAATAGATAAATAACTTGTTTATCTATCTCTATAAATCTAATTCTTAGAATTATTTGGTTATCTTTTTATATTTAATAAAAGTTGTTCTTAAACTATACATATTCAATAATTGAAAATATGAGTTATTGTTCTTTTTTAACATCATATCTCTACACACTCCCACTGATGAAGAAGATAACTATACTTTCATTAACCTTTTTGTAGACATGATAAATCCATAATCCTCTCCAAATGTAAGCTTTTTGAATTTATCTTAAAAGTAAAATTTTCAACATCTCTTAACATTTCGACTATAAATCAAATGTATCAATAAAGACACTAGTTCTATTTGGATATACTGTCATGAGATTTGAACTTCTTCAAATTTTATCTTATTCTCACTACTTATAGAAGAAAAATCCTCCTATAAGTATGCATTGAAACAAATATTTTATTCAATAAGGTTTGTAAGCTCATAACCAATCCTTTTAGATACTTCATAATTTTCTATTATTCAATTTGGTTATAAGCTTATTGAAGAGTAATTATTTAACTAAACATCACATCATAAAGTTATTAACTTTAACTCTTTTAAAGTCTTAATATTCTATACCGAATATGAAATCTTTTTAATTGATTTGAATGGAACTAATGAAGGCAAATTATTATATTAAGAATAGCTATTAAAAAAATCATGCAGATACAGAACATAATTATGGCGTGACATTGAAAACAAATTAAATATATATCAACTTGCGAGTCTAAATATTAACTTAAAAACCGATAAGATGAGGCTGTTTAACCCCAATATCGGTAAGGGTGTTCCTTGAGTGCCACAGCCACTACAAGTTTTACTAGCAGCAGTAACTGTGGCCAAGATCAGTCTGACAATTTTCTGTTAAAAAAAATGAGATATCATAGAGCCAATTTTACAATCTAAATCTAATTCATGTATAGGTTGTGATAATTGGTTTACATTAGATTATCATCTTGGAGGAGTGTCCATATTACCAATCAATTCAACCATACTTTATTGGTTTTCATTCACTAACAGATCTTACGTCCCTCTACGAAGAGTAAAAGTCTGATTTGGTTTTTCATGTATGCTTAGTGTGAGGCTTAGACTTCCAATTCCCAACAAAGAAATACTCTAATTTATGGGAATTATTAAAGAAAGAAGTGGGATAATTGTTAAATAGCATAGCAGTGAAGAAGAGTTAATTGGATCTAACATCCTGGCGGGTTTATTGTGCCAGTAATGGTGGGTTTGACATTGATGCATTCAGTTTTTGCAGGACCTTCATTTCCAGAATAAGAAATGTCAATGTCACCCAACTCCACACGTTCACACGGAATGCCACTACTACATAAAAGCTTAACGGCGGTTGGAGTATTTGATGTTCCTTTTACGTTCTTGAAAACAACAGCGGCTATCTTGACTTTTGATGGGGCCTGAAAATGAAACCACAGTTGGATGTTAGAAGGGAAATATTCAGTAAGAAAACTGGAAATATCACCTACTTACGTACCTGCTTATTGCATTGGTTCCATGGACAATATTCTTGGTCTATAATCACAGGGGCTGCTCACATTGTTCATTATAATATCCCCAAAACGAACAATCGTAACAGTGTTACCAAATAATGCAGGCCAAGATTTAATTCTCACACCATTGTCATTGCTTGTGAGGGTGCAATTCTTCACAAAAATTCCAGTAACAGGTGGCTTGTCTGGGTAACACTTCCGACGCTGATTCCGCTGCCAAGCCCCCAGGTAACTCCTGTAATGTTTATATTTTCGCTGCCAAAGCCCATGGAGATACAATCGTCGCCGGTGCAATGGTTGTATCGATAATATACGCCGTTAGATCTTCCGATATGGATTCATCTGTATTGGGGCTTTTTGCTGGTGCGGACACATTAAATTTGTTGAAGGTGAAGTTACCGCACCCCATTAAATTAACATGGAAATTTTTGCTGTTCAGAGTTGTGACGCCGGTGACCAAGTTATTGGTGCAGGAGTTGAACCTCAAGCTCTGGACATAGATTGTATTTAGTTTAGTAGTTTCATAGCAATCAAGTAAATTTGTTAGGCAGAAAAAAGGTTACAATGGGCAGGCCCTTGCACTTGGGATCTCTGGCGCAATTATTCTGTCCCCAGGCAGTTTGTCCTTGGCCAACAGATATTCCACTTCCAGAAATGGTAAATGAGGTCATGTAATTAAAAGCAATCCAACCATCCCCAAGTGAGGTTGGGTCGTTCATTGGAGTTGAATCTCAAGAGGTGCCTTGCAAGGACCTTTCAGGACTGTGTAGGTCCTTGGTGGTACCACAGTTGTGCTTGGAGGCTTCAGCCCAGGCAGTTTAAGACATTTTTGCCCCTAAAGGCAATTTTGTCAATTTACCATATAGTGGATAGTCATTAATTGTAATTTAGTTTTTAATAAATTATCGGTTAAGTTACGTAATTTGATCCAAATAAAGATAATAAAGTGACCCAATAAATGATCTAAATTAATTAGTCAAAGTCTGGGTAAAAATGGATCTCTTTTAGTGTGGACCTGGTCCATATCAGTCTTGTGATGTGAAAGCCCGATATGGAAGCTATATAAATAGGGTAAGGTCTCCTACAGTTGCTCAGGTCAATCGTGAGCATAAGGAATCTCTGACCTATTAAAAGAGTTCATGTATTGAGAAAAATATAGAAAAGCCTAAACTACGTACTGGTGAACACTTTCCATAAAGGTCCCGGGAGATTGGAGCTTGTTTGGTACTGGAAATAGACTTCGGAATCAGAGATAGAACCGAAATCAGGTATTCGATATTCCTTAGTTTTTGATTCGTTTTTTAGTTTTTTACATATATAATTATCTAGAAGTAGTATATATAAGGCTAGCTATGAAAAACAGGTCAAAAACGGGTCAAACGGAGCGAAAAATGGGATTTCGGGATGCAAGAAATTGCCTCCGACGTCGCGCTACAATGGCGAAGGCAACGTCGTACGGATGGAACGTGCCAACTAGATGCTACCGAATCTCTCCACGAGGAGAGCGACACGCATCGCGCATGCACCACATGCACGCGACGCGACCTACACTCCCATAGGGTGGGTATGAGGGCGTGTGCATGCACATGTGGCGACGGTGGATGAAGGATGCGTGAAGCGAACGTCTGCTCGTGGACCCCGCGTGACGCACACTCGCCAGATGCTTCTGGAGTGTGTTAGCTCGTGCGAGTGAAGCGCATGCACGCTAGTGCCACTCGCAGTGACGTGGTGTTGACGTGTCCGACTGACGTTAGTCATACGGACGTCAGCTACAATGTTTTAAAAAAAACACACAAATTTCAGATTTTTCGTAAAAGTATCCCGGGGTGTTTTGGGTCAGTTCCTAGGTCCGGAAAATTTATAAAGTGATTTTTCCATTTTTCTGGATTTGTTACATTAGTAATAAATTAAAGTTTAACTCTAGAAAAGGGAATTAAGGTATTCCGGAACCGATTTCAAGTAAATTTTCATGCTTTGGACATCACATGAGGGAGATACTTCAAGCTTTGTGTCTCGAGTCTCATATACAAGGTTTAGAATAGCATGATGGTTAATCGGAAAAAAAATTGAGACATTCTAAAGTTCTTTTTAAGTGAATCTTTGTGCAACAAACTTGCTATAAAGGAGATATATGAGATTCTTATGTCTCGGGCGATCATTTTGGTATCAAGTAATGCACGATAGTTACTCTACTGAGATTTTTCTTTTACAAAAATCTCAAATGAAGTTTTTAGATAATGTCTTCAGCATGGATGTGTGACAATGAGATTGTGCATTCAGGTTTTGCATTTATTGAAGTTACATTGTCACATACCATATGCCTATAAAGAATGTTATGATAACATAAAGTTGTATCCCTTGCGTTAGTAGCAATGTTGCGAATACCGTACCGGACTCGGTACTGGATTGGGTTCTGGTACGGTACTGTACCGGTACCGGTCAATACCGGGTACCGTTTCAGGTAATTTTTTAAATTTATAAAATAGTCCCTGAATTTTTTAAAAATTGCAAAATAATCCATTGTCATACTGTACAGTTGTACTGTATATTTTTAACCTAGTCTCTAAAAATCAAAATAATAAATAATAATCAC
>JAOTAY010020924.1:0-11579 GCA_025629805.1 Erythroxylum baracoense | reverse complement strand
TCAGATTCATGATGTCTTCCATGTTTCCATGTTGAGGAGATATAGGTCAGATCCATCTCACATCATTCAGATCAATGCTCAGCCTTAATCTGTTAGCATGTTAAACACTTAGCAACATATTTTGCTACTTGCTTCTTTATCCCTAGCCACTAGAAATGCTGCTTCAGCGTGTTATACATCCTGGTGGTACCAGGATGCATAACATAAGTTGCCACATATGCCTCCTCCATAATTTCCTTTCTCAAATTATCAGTGTCAGGCACACACAACCTCTACTTTAACCACAGTGTCTCATCTCTTAGTTCAAACTCAGAATCTGGATTTATTTTCAACTTCTCTATAAGCTTCACCATTTCGAGATCTTTACTCTAAACTTTTTTGATTCTGTCATGTATCATTGGTTTAAGTTTCAGTGTGGCTATTACTGTTTCATTATGCTCTAGATTCAACTCTACATTTAAAGCTCTCAATTGAGCTAGACTCAGTAACCTCAATATCTAAACCTAAGCTACACTGCTATTTGACTTTCTACTCAAAGCATTAGCCACCACATTAGCTTTTCTCGGATGATACTCAATTGTACAGTCATAGTCTTTCAACAGCTCTATCCATCTCCTCTGTCTCATATTTAACTTCTTCTGACTCAACAGATACTTCAAGCTCTTATAATCAGTGTATATCTGGAAAGTCTTTCTATACAGATAATATCTCCATATCTTTAGAGAAAAAATCACTGCAGTAAACTCTAAATCATGTATTGGATAATTACTCTTGTGAGACCTTAATTGTCTCGATGCATATGCTATCACCTTACGATACTGCATCAATACACATCCTAATCCTTCATGCAAAGCATCACTGTATACTACATGTCCTCCAGTTCTTGATAGAATAGTCAACATCGGTGCCATAGTTAACCAACATTTAAGTTCCTCAAAGCTTTTCTGATATTCATCATTCCATCTGAAAACCACATTCTTCCTTAGAAGTTTATCTAGAGGGGTAGAGATTAATGAGAATCCCTTGACAAATCTTCGGTAATATCTAGTTAATCCTAAGAAACTCCAGATTTTAGACACATTCTTCGTAGTTTCCCACTTCATCACTACCTCTATCTTATTTGGATCTATTTGTATGCCTTGTCCAGTTACTATATGACCCAGAAACACCACTTGATATAATCAAAATTCACATTTACTGAATTTGGCATACAACAGTTTCTCTCTTATAATTTGTAGAATTACTCTCAAGTGCTCAATATGCTCTTCTCTACTCTTTGTATATACTAAGATGTCATCTATAAACACTATCACAAAATGATCTAGGTAGGGATGAAACACCCTATTCATCAATGGCATAAATGTAGGTAGGATATTAGCTAACTTGAATGACACTACTAAAACCTCAAAATGCATACTTGCTTCTGACGCACTTTTTGGTACATCAGCCTCTGCTATTTTCAACTGATAGTACCCAAATCTTAATTCCAACTTAGTGAACACCTGAGCTCCCTGTAATTGATCAAGCAAATCATCGATTCTAGACAATGGGTACCATCTTTCTTCTTCACAAATAATACTGGAGCTCCCTATGCCGATACACTGGGCCTAATGAAACCCTTTTCCATTAACTCTTGCAATTGATCCTTTAATTCCTTTAGTTCCATTGGTGCCATCCTATATGGAGGAACAAATATAGGAGCAACACCTAGGACTAGATTGATCATAAACTCTGTATCCCTATTTGGAGGTAAACCAGATAACTCAGCAGGAAACATATCTAGGAGTTCCCTATGGTGATGTGTCAAACCAATAAAAATAAATTCCTACTCTAGAACACTTAAAAGAGCAAAGTGGTGAATAGGGTCGAACCACAGAGGATTGAACCACATAGACCAATGTAACAATTGTTTATTTGTACGGAAACGATAAAAATAAATAGAATTGATTTAGGAATGATTAATTTTTGAACACAAAATCACACAGAAAGCAATTAAAAATAAAGATTGAAAACAATATAAAGAAAGGCCTAGCCAAGTTACTCCACCGTTCGATAATGTAATGCAATCATAAACTTAAAAACATAAATTTAGTTCATTCTTATAGACAAAGTTATAGCAGACAATGAACAACATATAACTACCAATCCATTCATAATTATTTGATAACCTCAAGTAAGGCTCCACAGATTATTACCCTAACCAATTAGATTACTCCCGAGTAAAGCTCCACAGAATATAATTTACGGTAGCAGTAGACTCTAATGGATCTTTGTCTTAGTCAACAGAATTAGAGAAGCCGCAATCTATTTAGATTAAATAGTTTAATCTTACTATTTTCTTAATTGAAATTAATTCTCCACTTTGATAGATAAGAATCACGGATTCACTAATCTATTCGAAAATTTATCACCAAGTCAATCAATTAACAAGCCTCATTAATCAACAAACATGGTAACAATAAATCGATTAAAGCGCAGAGATCAAATAAACATAAGAGATAAACAAAATCAATCAAACCAAAGGAGTCTCACAAATTTTGTTAATCTAACATTAGATACCTTATCTAGATGAAGAGTTAGCCATGTATAGCAATGGAAAAAGACATTATTCTTAGAGAAGGGTTTTTTGTTTTTCACACACAAGAGCCGCTGTTGTTTTCTAAATTCTCATTCCGATCCCCTTAATTTCCTAAATTGAGGCTATTTATAGTCTAGGTTTACTCTTTACAATAATCAAAATGGCACCCAATAAAATATGAAAATAAAGCTCTAGTGGACTACAAAATAACTTGACTTTGTCCAGCATAGGAGGCTGTGTCATTCGGGCCTATATCCCAAGGTAATTAATCCATAATTCATAGGTAGCAATCTGACAGCATCGTGGCACCTTCAACATGGTCATGTTGAAATTCTGTCCAGTTCGAAATTAGCCATATTCACTCCAAATCGCATCACTGTGGTATTTTATCAGCTAGAACATACAATGACATGAATTACCATAGAAACATAAACAAAACATCACACAAACATATCAAAAGAACGTAAAACACACACAAATAACATGCACAAAATGCAAGTTATCAAAACTCCCCACACTTAAACAGTACTTGCCCTCAAGTATTCAATCAACTCAAATTATCAAGACAATTCAACATCTTATCACAATTCTTTCAACTGCACTTATCACTTCTTAAGTTAATGTATGCAATCTAGAATTAATCAAACAAACCCATGAATGTCGATCTCCTAATTAATTAGGAATGTTAACTGCTTCAGAAATGCCCAAGTAAAAAGTAATATCATACACACCCTCATAATGTTTCACTCATTCTCTCATGTGAAATTTGGGTGTTGGTGTTTCTCTCAAAAATCCAACACAAACCTGTTCTTTCCATAAGACTGACATGAGTTCAAATCTCTACTACTAGCTCAGGTTTAAAGCCCACACTAGTCAGCTAGGTCTTTTAATGGGTTGTAATGGGGCTAGTTGATTACCAAGAAAATTAAGTTGAGAAGAGCAGAATATGTACCATGTAGACACATGTCAACAACTTCAATTTTAAGTCAACAAAAAGAAAAAGATTAAACCATTAAGCTCATTTCACCCATGTATACCTTATCGTTGATCCATCATTCACTTAACTTCAATTATTGTAATGAAGTTGAACCAAGGCCACTAAAACTACCTCTCATGCATTTATTCACATAATAATTTCGTCTTTTTTGTTTTTCGTTTCTCAGCTTTTCGCCTTTTTTTTTTCTTCTTTTCTTGTAGTGACTAAACATTGGTATACATGATATATAATTACATATGCTACTTGGTAATTATTCTCAACTAGGAGCAAAAGTCAGGGCTTGAAAGAAGAGGTCATAGTTAAAATGAGGCTCCTTTTTTTTAATGTTAAAACAAAGAAAAGGTCTAGGCTCAAGGGGGTTGAACTAGGATATAAAATTTTTGGGTTGGATTTTGAAAGAAAAATGGATAGCAAGGGGCTGCATAAACAATGCCTTAGCTTCATTCCAGTGTACTAAATGTGGTTTTGAATAGAACTTATGCCAGTTTCTAGCAGGGGAAAAATGTGTGCGCTCTCCGAAAGAAAACTAGAGTGCGTGTAAAGTTGCACGCTCTATCCTATCTCAAAAATCTCATAGTGTGTTTAGTGTGGATGTATGCTTATTACTTTCTAAAGGGTGCAAGCAACTGAAGCAGTCTATTTAATTCCAGTACAAACACTAATTCGAGTCATGATAAGACAGGATCAAGAAAATGTCAATTAGGCCAAAGTATCTAACGGTTCAAGTTTCCTGAATAAATAAGGGAAGATTGTTTATAAAAACATGTTTAAAAGCAATTAAATTCAGTTTTCCAGAATGGGGATTTCCAAAACATTTTGTATGATGCATCTATGAAATAAATAAATAAATAAAATAAAATAACCAAAACAGTACAAAGATGACATTAAAAAAATTATAAAATAGCAAAATCTGGCAAAACAATTAAACAACAAACATAACACGCAAACCAACAATTACGCAAATAAAACAAACAAAGCTAAATAAGTGAAACTTTCCCCTTCCCACACTTTAGAATAAACATTGTCGTCAATGTTAGCAAATGACAGACAAGAATAGTAAAAAGTAAAGAGCAAGAGAAAGGTTCTCTAAGTGACCTACTAAGGAGATGGTAGAAATGGTGGGTCGCCATGACCACTACACTTGAACCAGTGGGCAATGTTGCTCTCAATCTTTGTGACTTGAGATTGTAACTTATTAACCAAACTTTCCCAAGTGCCTTGTTGACGCTCCAATTGTCCCATTTGTTCTACAAGTACTATAGATGGAGCTCGAGAGGGCTCAACTATCCTAACATCTAGTGGTGGGATCACAAACTCTCCATCGGCTAATGAACGAGTAACCTGTATCTTACAAAGAGCACTCATATCCAAGGCTAGGACCCGTGGTCTTGAGGTTAATAGATGATGAAAATTAAGAATAAAATCACACAATTTAACAACAAGCTACAAAATCATAGATCCCAAAGTCAGTGGGTGTGTACGATGTGCGAAGATGTATAAAATATGTGTAATATAAAAATAACCAATATTAACTTTCATGCCACTCTGAGCACACCATAAAAGAAAGAGCTTTGCTTTAGAAATCACATGTATATTATTGGCTTTTTTGGAAAAATTAAACACTAGAAAGCGTTGAAAAATCCTATATATGGGATCAATCAAAGAATCAGCCTTAAACGAGCTAGGATTATACATATGTGGATATGTGGACAGCACTGAATAAGTCTCCTTCCCATTATACCATTCAGGTTAATCACAAAAAGAATTAATATAGGAATAATGAGAAAGCTGAGAACCAGTTACAAAGCCTAAAGCTACATTCCATCCATTTATAGACATAGAAAAATGACGCTCTAAAATCCTGAATCGAATAGTAGCAGGTGTAGTGATATCAACATCAACAGGCATATCAAATTTAAAGGAATTATATAAATCCTAAATCAGTTCTTTAAAAATAGGCAGCCGCAAATCCACAAATACACCCAATCCAAAATTATCTACTAAAGACCTAAACTGAGATTGTAAATTAAAGTAAGTTAAGCAAGGTTCATCAACATACAGACCTAGGCAAATCATTTTCCCCTTATGTTGTTTGAGCAAACGGATATCTGCGACATCTTCGTAGCCCAGATTTTTGTCTTGGCCATGAACTGTGAGATTGTTCCTATGAATGAGTGGACCACATTTGGACCGAGAATGGCGTTGGTGCCCCTTAGTTACAACCTTTATTTCTTCTTTTTCAATGGCATTTTGCTCTTCTTCAATTTCATTGTCGACACTAGAAGGTGGTGGAGGTGTTACTAGAACTTGGCGTTTATGAGTGGAACGTCGAGGCGGTTCATATTTTTTGGGTTGCTCGTCACTGTCGGTTTACAAGATAGCTATAAGTGGAGGTCGATCACGAAATCTTGCCATGAGCTTAGTCACCTTCATGGTGAAAAGGTTTGGGTGTTGATGGGATGTGCGGTGACGAATGGGTGTTGTGAGTTTTGGGCGTCGTGTGATGGGAGAAGAAGAGTTAATGGGATTTAAGCGTCAACTATTTTAAAAGTATGGTTTGTAAATCTGGACAGACTAAAATACCATCCCCACACTTGGTTTAAAACTATGGCCAAAAATTACAACCATGCCACCTTGCTTGAAGTGCTGCTGGTTGACTCAATTTTTTTAATTTTCTGTGTATTTACGCAAACCATTTAATTAAGCAACTTTCAAAAAAAAAATTTCTTAGTTCACCATTGCAATGATCAAACCATGTTGTCCTGTAAAATAATAAAAACCTCACGACCAAGTGATATCCAACAACAAGAAAATGTTGGAACAAAATTCAAAAAGAAAATGTTAAAAAACAAGAAACCTGACAGAATTATGAACAACTAAAAATTAAAATGCGAAGAACAAGATGAAAGCAAACCTTGGGTTGCCTCCCTAGAAACGCGTTTGTTTAACGTCCTTAGCTCAACACGGCCCCCAATTAGTTATAGAGAGGTTCACTCAAAGAGTTAACTTCAACTGAATGGGCTGAAATTCTTCATAAAATGGCTTCAAACGATGGCCATTCACCTTGAAAATTTTTCCTGTTTCCATGCTTTGAATATCCACAGCACCGTAAGGATAAATCTTTGTTACTACAAAAGGTCCAATTCACTTGGATCGTAATTTCCCTGCAAAAAGTTTCAAAGTCGAATTAAATAAAAGTATCTTCTGTTCAACTTTAAACTTCTCGGCAAGCTGCTTGTCGTGAAATGCTTTAGTTTTGGCCTTGTTTGTATCAGTGTTGTCAAAAGTATAGTTCCGTAGTTCTTCCAATTCCTGAATCTACAACTTCCTTTATTGCCCAGCAGCATCAAAATTCATATTGCACTGCTTCACAGCCTAGAATGCTCGGTGCTCAACTTCTACGGCAAATGACAGGCTTTACTATAAACAAATCTGTAAGGAGACATGTTTAATGGTATTTTGTAGGCAGTGTGGTAAGCCCAAAGAGCATCATCCAAATGCCAGATCCAGTCTTTCCTGCTGAAATTCACAGTTTTCTCTAAAATACTCTTTACCTCTCGATTAGACAATTCAGCAAACCTGTTGGTTTGAAGGTGGTAGGCCGTGGAGGTCCTGTGTAGAACTCCATATTCCTTCAACAATGTAGCAAACACTCTGTTGCATAAATGAGTCTCACGATCACTAATGATTGTTTTTAGAGTGCCGAACCTGACAAAGATATTAGCCTTCACAAAATAGACAACAACCTTATAGTCATTAGTTTGAGTGGCTTTTGCCTCTACCCATTTCGAAACATAATCGACAGCTAACAAAATGTACTGAAAACTAAATGACGATGGAAAAAGGCCCATCAAATTAATACCTGACATATCAAATATTTCACAAACAATAACCAGGGTCTGAGGCATTTCATTTCTTCAGCCTATGTTGCCAGTCATTTGGCAACTGTCACATGCTTTGCAAAATGCATAAGAATCTCTAAAAATGTCAGGCTAGTAAAAACCAGATTTAAGAACTTTCCTAGCTATCCTATTAGGGCGGAAATAACCACCACAAGCAGATGCATGACAAATCTGCAATATGGAAGAAATCTCATATTCAAGTACGCACTTTCGCACAATCTGCTCAGAACACATTTTCTATAAATATGGATCATCCCAAATGTAATACTTGGCATCATTCTTCAATTTATGGTGTTTGGAAGATGTACTACCATCTAGGTATCCATTATGGGTGAT
The DNA here is from genome assembly GCA_025629805.1 of Erythroxylum baracoense. NCBI lineage: Eukaryota > Viridiplantae > Streptophyta > Magnoliopsida > Malpighiales > Erythroxylaceae > Erythroxylum > Erythroxylum baracoense. The sequence continues at coordinate 3,766 of JAOTAY010020924.1, read as the reverse complement.
AAAATTGATCAAATCTGCTTACCATGGGTTTCGACATGGCCATGTTGAAGTTATCGCAAATAGTTGTTCATCAAGAAACTCCTCAGTAACGACCAAATCATCTCCAGGGGTGTTATTCAGCCTACTCATCTCCAGAGGTGTTGTTCAGCCTACTCATGTTTATGCTCTTTTTTATCTCTAACCTTAATGTCAAATTCTTGCAGCAGAAAAACCCACCGGATCAGTCTTGCATCCTTTTTACTCATTAAGTATCGAAGAGCAGCATGATCTGAATATTCTATCACCTTCGTATCAAACAAGTATGATCTGAATTATCTAGTACGAATACCATCGCAAACATCTCTTTCTCAATAGTTGAATAGTTTTGCTGAGCACTATCCAACGTCTTTGATGCATAGTAGATCACGTGAGGGTCATAGCCTACCCTCTGCCCAAGAACTGCTCCTACAGCGAAGTTACTAGCATCGCACATAAGTTCAAAAGGGAGGTCCCAATCTAGTGGTTTAATGATAGGCGCAGTAACCAGCTTTTCTTTCAAAATATCAAATGCCTTTCTGCAGTTTTCATTAAATTTAGATGGCACATCTTTCTGAAGAAGGTTGCTCATTGGATGAGCTATCTTCGTAAATTCTCTGATAAACCGTCTGTAAAAACCTGCATCACCAATAAAAGAACGTACTTCCTGCACATTTATAGGGTAAGGCAGCAAGCTAATCACATCAAATTTTGATCTATCCACTTCAATGCCCTTAGTCGAAACTATATGTCCTAATATGATGCCTTGATCAACCATAAAATGACACTTTTCATAATTAAGCAAAAGATTTTTTTCAATGCATCTTTTTAACACTTTCCTCAAATTTTCTAAACAAGATATAAAGGAATCTCTGTACACAGTAAAGTTATCTATGAAAACTTCAATAATTTCCTCTACATAGTCAGAAAAGATACTTACCATAAATCTCTAAAATGTCGCTGGAGCATTGCAATGACCAAATGGCATGTGTTTATAAGTGAAAGTTCCAAACGGACAAGAGAATATCATCTTTTCTTGATCTTCAGGTGCTATATGAATCTAGTGAAAGCCTGAATAACTATTTAAACAACAATAATGAGAACGATCTGCAAGTTTCTCAAGCATCTGATCAATAAACGGTAAGGGAGAGTGATCTTTATGGGTAGCAGCATTTAATTTTCTATAATCAATATATACATACCACCCGTTTTGAACTCTAGTGGGTATTAATTCACCTTTTTCATTTTTAACAATAATAATGCCAGTTTTTTTAGGAACTACCTATATTGGATTTACCCACTTGCTATATGAAATAGCATAGATCATGTCTGCAGTCAATAATTTTAGTATCTCTTTTTTTACAACCTCTATCATTGGTGGATTCAATCGATACTGAGGTTGCTTGCTGGGTTTGCAATCATCCTCCAATAGGATTCGATGCATGGAGATGGTAGGGATAATTCCCTTCATATCTATAATTGACCATCCAATAGCTTCTTTGTTCTCCCTGAGGACACGAATAAACTTCTCCTCCTCTAAACTACTCAACTAATTGGAGACAATCACAAGTAATGTTTCGACCTCCCCTAAAAATACATACTTGAGGTGTGCTGTTAATGCTTTGAGCTCCAATGTTGGCGGCTAAAGAACGGAGGTGAGTAATTTGTTGCCGCCAATCTGCAATGACTACTGTAACATGCCAGACGCAGCCTGTAATGCCTGTAAATCATGTACAACATGAACTATACCTCTCGGAACTACCCAATCAGTCTCGATTTCTGACAGCCTTGTAGGAGTAATGTTATCAGTTATTGCAGCTTACAAAACATCATCAATACACAACTCGAGAACTTTCTCAGTCAAGGGGTTAATACAATCAATAGCAAAAGCTGTACAATAATCAACAGGATGGTTAATGGTATTATTAATATTGAATGTAAGTTTGGCACCATCAAACTCCATAGTTAAAGTCTACCCATGAACATCAATTTTTATCCTAGAAGTGCTAAAAAATGGGCGCCCTAACAACATCATCCTAGACGTAGGTGACCCCTCATCCTCCATTCTCATCACATAAAAATCTACAAGAAATACTAGATCATCTACCTGTACTAAAAAATCCTCCAACAATCCCTCAGGGTACCTAGTGGTGAGATCAACTAATGTTAAAATCACACCATCTTGCTTCAACGGACCAACATTCAATGTAGTATAAATAGACAATGGTATAATATTTATAGAAGCCCCTAAATCTAGCATAGTTCGCTCTATACCAACATTGCCAATTTTACAAGGAATGGTAAACATACCTAAGTCCTTTTCCTTTATTGGTAACTTGCCCCGCAACACTGCTGAGACATTCTCACTCATCAATACATACTGATTGCCTCTCATCTTGGTCATGCTAGTAACCAAGTCCTTCAGAAATTTGCAATACCTTGTTGTTTGTCTAAGCAACGTGAGAAAGGGGATGTTGATTTCCACTTTCTCAAAAATCTTTAAAGCCTGCTTATCATTCTACAATTTCTTCTTCTTGGCCAACTTGTGTGGAAATGGTGGCCTTTCTGGATTAGCTGTCACATTTCCTCAATTTCAGCTTCTTTTTCTGGCTTGACAGTTTCAACATGGTCATGTTGAAGTTTCTGCGATCCTCCAACACTTTCAATTTCTTTCCATTACGCAAGGTAATGGCACTGATATTCTGCCTAGGATTGACAGTAAGTTGGGAGGGCAATTTCCCTTAATTCTGTGCAACGACCAATTGATTAATTTGCTCTCTTAGCTCTTAAAAATTTTTATTAGTCTGAGCCTAAAATTGTGCTGAATCAGCTTGAAACTGAACCAAACTCTACAGTTGTGTATTGGTCATTAATTAAGTCGTAGTCAACTATGACATAGGATCCTCCAAAGTAGAATTTGATCAAAATAGTTAAGCCTCGGATGCTATTGCTGTTGCTGTTGAGGCTGACCTTGCTAACTACTTTGACCTTGCTACCCACTCCCATATCTCAGATTGGGATGATCCCTCCATCCTATATTGTAAGTATTTGAATAGGGATCATATTTTCTTTGAGACTAATAATTATCATTGATTGAATTGACGTCAGTTTCTACAATCTCATCTTGCAGAGTTGGGTAAGCATCAGTAAAATGACCTTGAAATCCACAAACATGGTAAATAGGGACTTGTGGCCCCTTGGTTATAGCATTTGCATTGACACTATTAGCATTGGAAGAATTAATAACTTGTCTTTCTAGCAATTCAACAATCTTTTCAAGTCTACTTTCAAGTTTAGAACTACTTACCTCATGGACACCGTGAGTGTGTGTTTCTAAACGATACCTGAACTGCTGAAGATTTGCAGTCATTGTGGCAATTAAGTTTTTAGTCCCCTGAGGCATCTTGTTCACTATGGCTCCCCCACTAGCAGCATCAAGAATTTTCCTATCATTCAGTAACATCCTATCATAGAAGTACTGAATAAGGAGCTACTTTGTAATTCCACGCTGAGGATGTTAGACCTGTTTTCGAAGTCCAACTCTTGCAGAAAATCATAATACTTGAGCTATTTCCAATAGAGAACACCTTAATCATTATTTGTTCATCTTCTTGCTCTGATACCATAAGATGTCAGACCCCGTTTTCGAAGCCTGGCGATCGCATTCGGATAACATACATTCATCAACCATACTTGCATTCAAAACTCCCCTTTCTAAGCTCAGCTCAGCTCTTCAAATAGTCGACTAATC
>JAOTAY010020923.1:0-11581 GCA_025629805.1 Erythroxylum baracoense | reverse complement strand
AGGGCTGTTGGCCCAACAAATGCTAATGAGCGCAGCAGCCGATCTCACTGGTCTGTGGCCCTTATTCCGGCTTCAAGGCGACGGTGCCTAGCGATGGTGCCAAAAGGCTATTTTGCTAACTAAAAGAGTGCCAACGGGTTGTTTTTCCCATCACAGCTACCTAGCGACAGTGCCAACGGGCTGTTTTCCCATCGAAGGTGTTCGAACGAGTTATTTTTCCCACCGAAGGTGCCCAACGGGTTGTTTTCACACAAAAAGGTCACATAACCCTTCCAACTAGTTGTTTTCCCCACCAAATGTTTGCCAATGTGATGTTTTTCCCATCGAAGGTGTCCAACGGGCTTTTTATGCCACCGAAAGTGCCTAGCGACCTTGCCAACGAACTGTTTTGCCAACCTATGGTGCTTAGAGATCGTGCCAACGGGCTATTCTGCCCATCAAAAGTGTGCCAACGGGCTATTTTTCTTAACGAAGGTACCCGACGGGTTGTTTTTCCCACCTAAGTTGCCTTGCAACTGTGCCGACGTGCTATTTTGCCGATACTAAGAGCCTAGTGAACAAGCCACCGGGCTATGTTGCCCATCAAAGGTGTCTAGCGATCGTGCCAACGGGCAGTTCTTCCTACTGAAGGTGCTCAATGGGCTGTTTTTTCCATAGAAGGTGCCTAGCGACCATGTCATGGGATTGTTTCTCCTAACATAGGTTCCCAATAAGCTGTTTTTCCCATCGAAAGTACCTAGCATCCATGTCAACAAGCTGTTTTGCCCGCCAAAGGTGTGCCAACGGGTTGTTTTTTCCATCAAACATGCACAGTAGGCTATTTTTCCCACTAAAAGTGCCTAGCGACCGTGCCAACGGGCTATTTTGCCCACCGAAGGTGTGCCAACGGGCTGTTTTTCCCATTAAAGGTGCCCAACGGGCTGTTTTTCCCAATAAAGTTGCCCAACGGGCTATTTTTCCAACCAAAAGTGCCTAGCGACAGTGCCAACAGGCTGTTTTGCCCACCGAAGGTGCCTAACGACCATGCCAATGGGCTATTTTGCCCACCGTAGATGTGCCAATGGGCTGTTTTTCCTAACAAGGGTGCCTAACGGGCTATTTTTTCCACCAAAAATGCCTCTTGACCCTGCTAACGGACTGTTTTCCCACCTAAGGTGTGCCAACGGGCTATTTTTCCCATCGAAGGAGCCCAACGGGTTGTTTTTCCCTTCGAAGATGCCTAGCGACCGAGCCAACGGGATGTTTTTGGCACCGAAGGTGCCCAATGGACTATTTTTCCAACCGAAAGTGCCAAGCGATCATGCCAACGGGCTGTTTTGCCAGCCGAAGGTGCCCAACGAGTTGTTCTTCCCACCAAAAGTGCCTAGCGACCATGCCAACCGGTGTTTTGCCCATCAAAGTTGTGCCAACGGGCTGTTTTCCCATCGAAGGTGCCCAACGGGCTATTTTTCCCACCGAAAGTGCCTAGTGATAGTGCCAACAGGTTGTTTTCCCATCGTAGGTGCCTAGTGACAATGCTAAAGGGTTGTTTTTCCCATCAAAGGTGCCTAGCGACACTGCCAACGGGTTGTTTTCCCACCAAAGGTGTTCCAACGGGTTATTTTTCCCACCGAAGGTGCCTAATGGGTTGTTTTTTTCACGGAAGGTGCCTAGCGACCATGTCAGCGGGTTGTTTCTCCTAATAAAGGTGCCCAACTAGCTGTTTTTCCCACAGAAAGTGCCTAGCGACCATGTCAAAGGGCTGTTTTGCCCACCGAAGATGTGCCGACGGGCTGTTTTTTCCATCAAAGGTGCATAGCAGTCTATTTTGCCCACTGAAAGTGCCTAGCGACCATGCCAACAGGATATTTTGCCCACCGAAGATGTGCCAACAGGCTATTTTTCCCATCAAAGGTGCCCAACGGGCTGTTTTTCCTAACAAAGTTACCCAACGGGTTGTTTTTCCAACCAAAAGTTCCTAGCGATAGTGCCAACTGGCTGTTTTGCCTACTGAAGGTGCCTAGCGACCATGCCAATGGACTGTTTTGCTCACCGTAGATTTGCCAACGGGCTATTTTTCCTAACAAAGGTGCCCAGCGGGTTATTTTTTCCACCAAAAATGCCTCTTGACCCTGCCAACGGATTGTTTTCCCACCCAAGGTGTGCCAACGGGCTGTTTTTCCTCGTGAAGGAGCCCAACGGGTTGTTTTTCCCTCTAAATATGCCTAGCGACGGAGCCAACAGGATGTTTTACCCACTGAGGATGTGCCAACGGGCTATTTTTTGCACTGAAGGTGCCTAACGGATTATTTTTCCCACTAAAAGTGTCAAGCGATTGTCCCAACGGGCTGTTTTGCCCATCGAAGGTGTGCCAACTAGCAGGTTTTCTCACCGAAGGTGACCAACGAGTTGTTCTTCCCCCCAAAAGTGCCTAGCGACCATGGCAACGGGTTGTTTTGCCCATCAAAGTTGTGCCAACGGGCTGTTTTCCCATCAAAAGTGCCCAACGGGCTATTTTTCCCATCGAAAGTGCCTAGCGACAGTGCCAACAGGCTGTTTTGCCCATCGAAGGTGCCTAGCGACAATGTCAAAGGGTTGTTTTTCCCATCAAAGGTGCCAACGGGTTGTTTTTCCCATCAAAGGTGCCTAGCGACACTGCCAACGGGCTGTTTTCCCACCAAAGGTGTTCCAACGGGTTTTTTTCCCACCGAAGGTGCCCAACGGGCTGTTTTTGCCACTGAAGGTGCCTAGCGACCATGTCAGCGGGTTGTTTCTCCTAACAAAGGTGCCCAACTAGTTGTTTTCCCCACAGAAAGTGCCTAGCAACCATGTCAACGTGCTATTTTGCCCACCGAAGATGTGCCGACGGGCTGTTTTTTCCATCAAAGGTGCACAGCAGGCTATTTTTCCCACTGAAAGTGCCTAGCGACCATGCCAACGGGCTATTTTGCCCACCGAAGACGTGCCAACGGGCTGTCTTTCCCATTGAAGGTGCCCAACGGGCTGTTTTTCCCAACAAAGTTGCCCAACGGGTTGTTTTTCCAACCAAAAGTTCCTAGCGATAGTGCCAACGGGATGTTTTGCCTACCGAAGGTGCCTAGCGACAATTCCAATGGGTGGTTTTGCCCGCCGAAGGTGTGCCAACAGGCTATTTTTCCTAACAAAGGTGCCCAACAGGCTGTTTTTTCCACTAAAAATGCCTCGTGACCCTGCCAACAGACTGTTTTCCCACAAAAGGAGTGCCAACGGGCTGTTTTACCCATCGGAGGTGCCCAACGGGCTGTTTTTGCCATTGAAAGTGCCTGGCGACCTTGCCAACGGGAGCCTAGCGACCGTGCCAACGGGTTGTTTTTGCTAATGTAGGCATCCAAAGGGCTGTTTTCCCCACCGAAGGTGCCTAGAGACCGTGACGATGCGATGTTTCCCACCAAAGGTGTGCCAACAGGCTATTTTTCCCACCGAAGGTGCCCAACGGGTTGTTTTTCCCACCCTAAGTGCCTAGTAACCTAGCCAACAGGCTATTTGGCCAATCTAAGGTGCCTAGCGACCGTGCCAACAATTTATTTTGCTCACCGAAGGCGTGCCAACGAGAAGATTTTTCCATTGACGGTGCCCAACGGGCTATTTTTCCCACCGAAGATGCCTAACGTCTAAGCCAAAGGGTTGTTTTACCCACCGAAGGTGTGCCTATGTGCTATTTTTCCCACTGAACTACCCAACGGGCAGTTTTTCCCACAAAAAGTGCTTAATGACTGTGCTTATGAGCTGTTTCACCCACTGAAGGTGCACAAACAAGCTTTTTTCCCTCCGAATGTGCCCAACGGGCTGTTTTCTCCCCCAAAAGTGCCTAGCGACGGTGCCAAAGGGCTATTTTGTCCATTGAATGTGTGCCAACGGGTTGTTTTCCCACGAAAGGTGCCTAACGATGGAGCCAAAGGATTGTTTTCCCTACCGAAGGTGTGACAACGGGCTGTTTTTCCCACCGAAGGTACCCAACGACCTGTTTTACCCACTAAAAGTGCCTAGCGACCGTGCCAACGGTTTGTTTGCCCACTGAAGTTGTGCCAACAGCCTGTTTTACCCATTGATGTTGGCCAACGGATTGTTTTTACCACCGAAAGTGCCTAGCAATTGTGGCAACGGTCTGTTTTACACAAAGAACATGTGCCAACAGGCTGCTTTTCTTACCAAAGGTGGCCAACGGGTTGTTTTTCCTACCAAAAGTGGCTAGCGGTCGTGCCAACGGGCTATATTGCCCACCGAAGGTGAGCCAACTGGCTGTTTTTCCCATCGAAGGTGCCAACGGGCTATATTTCTTGCCGAAAGTGCCTAGTGACCGTCCCAACGTGGTATTTTGTCTATCGAATGTGTGCCAACATGATGTTTTGCCCATCGAAGGTATCCTAATGGGCTTCCACTGAAAGTGCCCAACGGGTTATTATTCCCACCGAAAGTGCCTAGTGACCGTGGCAATGGGTTGTTTTACACACGGAACATGTGCCAACGAGCTACGTTTCCTACCAAAGGTGCCCAACGGGTTGTTTTTTCCTCCGAAAGTGGCTAGCGGTCATGCCAACGGGCTATATTGCCCACCGAAGGTGAGCCAACTGGCTGTTTTTCCCATTGGAGGTTCCAACGGCTATTTTTCCCTTCGAAAGTGCCTAGCGACCGTGCCAACGTGCTATTTGCCTATTGAATGTGTGCCAACGTGATGTTTTGCCCATCGATGGTGTGCTAACAAGCTTTGTTTCCCACCGAAGGTGCCAAACGGGCTATTTTTCCCACCCTAAGTGCCTAGTGATTAAGCCAACGGGCTGTTTTTTCGATCCTAGGTGCCTAGAGACCTTGCCAACGGATTATTTTGCCCATCGAAGGTGTGGAAACGAGAAGTTATTCCCACTGAAAGAGCCCAAAGGGTTGTTTTTCCATCCGAATGTGCCTAGCGACAGAGCCAACGGGCTGTTGTGCCCACTGAAGGTGCACCAATAGGCTGTTTTTCCCACCGAATGTTCAATGGGTAGTTTTTCCCACCGAAAGTGCCCAGCGACCATGCCAACGGGCTATTTTTCCCATCTAATGTGTGTCAATGGGCTGTTTTTCCCACCGAAGGTGCCTAGCAACTGAGCCAAAGGGTTGTTTTGTCCACCGAAGGTGTGCCAACGGGCTGTTTTTCTCATCAAAGCTACCCCATGACCTATTCTACCCACCAAAAGTGCCTAGCGACTGTGCCAACGGGCTATTTTGCCCACCAAAAGTGTGCCAACGGGCTGTGTTACGCACCGAAGGTGCCCAACGTGCTGTTTTTCCCACCGAAAGAGCCTAGCGACTGTGGCGACGGGCTGTTTTGGCCACCGAAGTAGTCCCAATGGACTCCCATCAAAAGTGCCCAACAGGATGTTTTTCCCACCAAAAGTGCCTAGCGATCATGCCAACGGGCTGTTTTGCCCATCGAATGTTTGCCAACAGGCTGTTTTTTCCACCGAAGGTGCCCAACGGGCAGTTTTTCCCGCAGAAAGTGATTTGTGGTCGTGCCAATAGGCTACTTTGCCCAGTGAAGGTGAGTCAACGGGCTGTTCTTCCCACTTAAGGTGCCCAACGGGCTATTTTTCCCCACGAAAGTGCCTAGCAGGTGTGCCAATCGATAGTTTTGTCCACTGAAGGTATGTCAATGGGTTATTTTGCCCACCAAAGCTGCATAGTGACTGTACCAATGGGCTATTTTGCATGCCGAAAGTGTGCCAATGGACTATTTTTTAGACCAAAGGTGCTAAACGGATTGTTTTTTCCACCAAAGGTGCCTAGCAACCGAGCCAATGGGCTGTTTTGCCCACCAAAGGTGTGCCATAGGGTTGTTTTTCCCTCCAAAGGTGGCCAACAGTCTGTTTTTCCCACCAAAATTGCCTAGCAACTGTGCCAATGGGTTGTTTTTCCAACCGAAGGTGTGCAAAGGGCTATTTTTCACATCAAAGGTGCCCAACGGGTTGTTTTCCCCACCGAAGGTGCGTAGCAACCGTGCCAACAGGCAATTTTGCCAACCAAAGGTGTGCCAACGGGATGTTTTTTCCATCAAAGGTGTCCAACGAGCTGTTTCTCCCACCAAAAGTGCCTAGCAACCTTGCCAACAGACTGTTTTGCCCACTAAAGGTGGCTAGTGACCGTGCCAACAGGCTATTTTGCACAGTGAAAGTGTGCCAACTGACTGTTTTTCCCAATGAAGGTGCCCGAAGGGCTATTTTTCCTACCGAAGGTGCCTAGCGACCGTGCCAAAGGGCTGTTTGGCCCACCAAAGGTGTGCCAACATGCTGTTTTTACCACAAAAGGTGCCCAACAGGCTTTTTTCCCACCCTAAGTGCCTAGCGACCAAGCCAACTAGCTGTTTTGCCCATTTAAGGTGCCAAGTGACTGTGCCAACGGGTTATTTTACCTACTAAAGGCACCCAATGAGCTATTTTTCCCACCAAAAGTGCCTAGCGACTATGCCAGTGGGCTGTTTTGTCCACTGAAGGTATGCCAACAAGCGGTATTTCCCACCGAAGATGCCCAAAGGGCTGTTCTTCCGACCGAAAGTGCCTAACCACCGTGCCAACGGGTTGTTTTGCCCACCAAAGTTGTGCCAATGGGCTATTTTCCCATCGAAGGTGCCCAACGGGCTATTTTTCCCACTGAAAGTGCCTAGTGACTGTGCCAACGGGTTGTTTTGCTCATCGAAGGTGTGCCAACTGGCAATTTTTTCCACCAAAGGTGCCCAACGGGCTGTTCTTCCCATCGAAAGTGCCTAGCAACCGTCCCAACGGGTTGTTTCATCCACCAAAGGTGTGCCAACGGACTATTGTGCCATCGAAGGTGCCCAACGGGCTGTTTTTCCCATTGAAAGTGCCTAACGACTGTGCCAACTGGCTATTTTGCCCAGCGAAGATGCCTAGCGACTGTGCCAACGGACTATATTGCGAACTGAAAGTGTGCCAATGGGCTGTTTTTCCCATCAAAGGTGCCTAGTGACCGTGCCAATGGGCTGTTTTGCCCACCGAAGGTGTTCTAACTTTTTTTCCCTCCTAAGGTGCCCAACGAGCTATTTTTCCCATCCAAAGTACGTAACGACCATGTCATTGGGCCGTTTTGCCTACCGAAGGTGGCTAGCGATCGTGCCAACAGGTTGTTTTGCCTGCCAAAGGTGTGTCAACGGCCTGTTTTTCTCACAGAAGGTGCCCAACAGACTGTTTTTCCCACCAAAAGTGCCTAGTGACTGCACTAACGGGTTGTTTTGCCCATCGAAGGTGTTCCAACAGGCTATTTTTCCCATCAAAAGTACCCAATGGGCTGTTTTTCCCACCAAAAGTGCCTAGCAACCTTGTCAACGGGCTGTTTTTCCCATCAAAGGTGCCCAACGGGCTGTTTTGCCCACTGCAGGTACCTAGTGACAGTGCCAACGGGTTGCTTTCATAGCGAAAGTGTGCCAACGGGCTGTTTTTCCCAACGAAGGTGCCAGACGGACTGTTTTTCCCACCGAATGAGCAATTGTGCCAAAGGGCTATTTGGCACACTAAACATGTACCAACCGGCTGTTTTTCCCACAGAAGGTGCCCAACGGGCTGTTTTTCCCACCCTAAGTGCCTAGCAACCAAACTAACGGGCTGTTTTGGCCATCCAAGGTGCCTAGCAACCGTGCCAATAGGTTATTTTACCACCAAAGTTGTGCCAACGGGCTGTTTTTCCCATCGAAAGAGACCAACGAGTTGTTTTTCCCACCGAAAGTGCCTAGCAACCGAGCCAAAAAGCGGTTTTATCCACCAAAGGTGTGCCAACGGGCAATTTTTCACACCGAAGGTGCCCAACAGGTTGTTTTTCCTACCGAAAGTGCCAAGCGACTATGCCAACGGGCTGTTTCACCCACCAAAGGTTTACCAACTGGTGGTTTTTCCCACCGAAGGTGCCCAATGGGCTATTTTGCCCATCCAAGGTGCTTAGCGACCATGTCAACAGGTTATTTTACATACCAAAGGTGTGCCAACGGGCTATTTTTCCCATCAAAGGAGCCCAATGGGCTGTTTTTCCCACTGAAAGAGCCTAGGAACTGAGCCAACGAGCTGTTTTGTCCACCAAAGGTGTGCCAACAAACTATTTTTTGCACCAAAGTTGCTAGCGGGCTTTTTTCCCATCGAAAGTGCCAAGCGACCTAGCCAACGGGCTGTTTTGCCCACCAAAGGTGTGCCAACTGGTAGTTTTTCGCATCGAAGGTACCCAATAGGCTATTCTTTCCACTGAAAGTACCTAGCGAACTTGTCAACTGGTTGGTTTGCCCACTGAAGGTGTGCCAACAGGCTATTTTCCCATCGAAGGTGCCCAATGGGCTGTTTTTCCCACCGAAAGTTTCTAGCGACCGTGCCAACTGACTGTTTTGCCTAACAAAGGTGCCTAGCGACTGTCCCAACATGCTATTTTGCCAAACAAAAGTGTCCCAACAGGCTATTTTTCCCATCAAAGGTGCATAGTGACTGCACCAATGTGCTGTTTTGCCCACCAAAGGTGTTCCAACGGGCTATTTTTCCCACTAGAAGTACCCAACGGGATATTTTTCCCACCAAAAGTGCCTAGCGACAGTGCCAACGAGTTGTTTTGCCCATCGAAGGTATGCCAACGGACTATTTTTCTTTCAAAGGTGCCCAACGTGCTGTTTTTCCCACTGAAAGTGCCTAACCACCTTGCCAATGGGCTGTTTTTCCCACTAAAGCTGCCTAGTGACCGTGCCAACTAGCTATTTTGCACAACGAATGTGCCAATAGGCTATTTTTCCTAACGAAGGAGCCGAACAAGTTGTTTTTCCCACCAATGGTGACTAGCAATTGAGCCAAAAGGCTGTTTTATCCACCAAAGGTGTGCCAATGGGCTGTTTTTTGCACCGAAGATGCCCAATGGGCTATTTTTTGCACCGAAAGTGCCTAGCGATTGTGCCAATGGACTGTTTTGCCCACCAAAGGTGTGCCAACAGGTTGTTTTTCCCACAGAAGGTGCCTAACGGGCTGTTTTTCCCACCTTAAGTGCCTAGCGACCAAGCCAACGAGCTGTTTTGCCCATCCAAGGTGCCTAGTGACCCTGCCAACGGGTTATTTTGCCCACCGAAGGTGTACCAACAGGCTATTTTTCCCATCGTAGGAGCCCAACGAGTTGTTTTTCCCACCGATAGTTCTTAGCAATCGAGCCAAAAGGCTGTTTTATCCACCAAATGTGTGTCAACCGGTAGTTTTTCCTATCAAAGGAGCCCAATGAGTTGTTTTTTCCACCAATGGTGCCTAGCAACTGAGCCAAAAGGCTGTTTTTTCCACCAAAGGTGTGCCAATGGGCTATTTTTTGCACCGAAGGTGCCCAACTGGCTGTTTTTCCCACTGAAAGTGTCTAGCAACTGTGTCAACGGGCTGTTTTTCCCACAGAAGGTGTGCCAATTGGTAGCTTTTCCCATCGAGGATGCCCAACTGGTTGTTCTTCCCATGGAAAGTGCCTAGTGACTATGCCAACGGGTTGTTTTCCCACCGAAAGTGCCAAGCGACTGTGCCAACTGGTTGTTTTACCCAATGAAGATGCCTACCAATCGTGCCAACGGATTATTTTGCCCATTAAGAGCGTGCCAACGGGCTGTTTTTCCCATCAAAGGTGTCTAGTGATCGTGCCAATGGGTTGTTTTCCCCACCAAAGCTGTCCCATCGAAGGTGCCTAACGAGCTATTTTTCCCACCAAAACTGCTTAACGACCGTGTCAATGAGCCGTTTTGCCCGCCGAAGGTAGCTAGTAACGGTGCCAACAGGTTGTTTTACGCACCAAAGTTGTGTCAACGGCCTATTTTTCCCATAGAAGGTGCTTAACGGACTATTTTTCCCATCGAAGGTGCCTAACGACCATTTCAACAAGTTGTTTTGCCCATCGAAGGTGTGTCAATGAGCTGTTTTGCCCACCAAAGGTGTGCCAACTGGCTATTTTTTCCATTGAAGCTACCCAATGGACTGTTTTTCCCACCGAAAGTGCCTATCGACTGTGCAAATGGGTTATTTTGCCAACCGAAAGTGCCTAGAGATCGTGCCAACGGAACTATTTTACCCACCTAACGTGTGCCAACGGGCTGCTTTTCCCACCGAAGGTGCCCAACTGGCTGTTTTTCCCACCGAAAGTGCCTATCGACTGTGCAAATGGGTTATTTTGCCCATCGTAGGTGTTCCAACAAGCTGTTTTCACATCGAAGGCACCCGAGGGGTTGTTTTTGCCACCGAAAGTTCCTAGCGACCTAGCCAATGGGTGGTTTTGCCCACCGAAGCTATGCCAACGGGCTTTTTTGCCCACTGAAAGTGCCTAGCAACCAAAGGTGTGCCAATGGGTTGTTTTGCCCATCAAAGGTGCCTAACAGGCTGTTTTTCCCACCGAAAGTGCCCAGCAACCGCGACAACGGGCTATTTTGCCCACCGAAGGTATGCCAACGGGCCGTTTTCCCAAAGAAAGTGCCTAACGGGCTATTTTTCCCTCTGAAAGTGTCTAGTGACCATGCCAATGGAGCTATTTTGCCTACCAAAGGTGTGCCAATGGTCTGTTTTTCCCACCAAAGGTGCCCAACGGGTTGTTTTTCCCACCGAAAGTGCTAGCGGCCGTGCCAACGTACTATTTTGCCCATCGAAGGTGTGCCAACGGGCTATTTTTCCTACCGAAGGTGCCTAGCAACCGTTCCAACAAGTTGTTTTGCCCACTAAAGTATGCCAACGAGATGTTTTTCCCACCGAAGGTACCCAACGGGCTATTTTTCCCACCAAAAGTGCCTCGCGACTGTGCCAACGGACAACGAGCTCTTTTTCCCATGGAAGGTGCTCAACGAGTTGCTTTTCCCTTCGACAACGAAGGTGCCCAAGGTGATGTTTTTCCCACCAAAAGTCCCTAATGACAATGCCAACGGGCTATTTTTCCAACCGAATGTGTGCCAACGGGCTGTTTTTCCTATCGAATGTGCCTAGCAAACGTGCCAACGGGTTGTTTTGCCCACCAAAGGTGCGCCAACGGGCTATTTTTTCCACCAAAGGTGCCCAACGGGTTGTTTTTCCCACGGAAAGTGCTAGCGGCGGTGCCAATGTGTTACTTTGCCCATCGAAGGTGTGCCAACGGGCTGTTTTTCACACCAAAAGTGCCTATCAGCTGTGCGAATGGGCTATTTTACCCACCAAAAGGATGCCAACGAGCTATTTTCCCATCGAAAGCACCCAACGGGTTGTTTTTGCCACCGAAAGTGCCTAGCGACCTTGCCAACGGGCTGTTTTGCCCACTGAAGGTGCCTAGCGACCATGCTAACAAGATGTTTTGCCCACCGAAGGTGTGACAACAGGTTGTTTTTCCCACTGAAGGTGCCCAACCGGTTGTTTTTGCCACCCTAAGTGCCTAGTGACCAAGCCAACGGGTTGTTTGGTCCACCGAAAGTGTGCCAACGGGTTGTTTTTCCCACCAAAGGTGCCCAATGGGTTGTTTTTCCCATCGAAAGTGCTAGCGACCTTACCAATGTGCTGTTTTGCCCATCAAAGGTGTACCAACGGGCTGTTTTTCCCACCAAAAGTGCCTAGCGACTGAGTCAATAGGTTGT
>JAOTAY010020922.1:0-11582 GCA_025629805.1 Erythroxylum baracoense | reverse complement strand
TCACTTTGCCTTTTTCCTCTCACTTCACTCAACTAAGCTCTTAATAGAACTAAGTAGCTCAAATCTAAGTAAATCCTGCAAATTAAACTCACTAAACACAAGAGTATAAGTGGTGGAATGAATTGTTGAACAAAATGAATGGAATGGACAAAATTGTGACTCTAGAAATCAAAAGACTCAAAGCATAACAAACTGATTGAAATGGACTCAAAAGATGAACCAAGACTCAAGATATAACAAGGATTTAACACAATCTAGTTTTAAATGCAGAATTGAATATAAGTGCTCTTGTTTTGTGCTTTTGGCTCTTTTTCTTTTCTTTTTTTCACGATTTCTTTCTTTTCTGATTCCTTTTTCTTTCTTTTTCATGTTTTCTTTCCTTTTCTGATTCTTTTCTTTCCTTTTCATTTTTTTCTTTTTCTAATTTAGGTCTGAAGATCAAGAAAGCAAGGATTCACTAAAAGAAAACAAGAACACAAATTCAGAAACAAGAATTCAAAAAGACACAAAAGAACATGAAAAATCAGATTTGTCACAACAAAAAAGAAACGAATTTTTTAGATTTCCAAAGAAACAAACAAGAAAGCATAAAAGGATACGTATTAGTTCAATAGAATTAAGCCAAAGCTCTGATACTAAACTGATATGGACCCTACAAGATCGTGCTTTTGAACCTATGAATCAAATTCAGAAAACAAATTTCCAGGACTAGTTGGAATATGTAACAGTGGAAAGACCTTTAACCCGTTGCTTAGAGAAACAAGAACGAAAGGTATTGGGAAGGGATGAAGCCACATACACTATGGAAAGGTGTTTGATAAGTCTCTCACAAGGATAAAACCTAGATGAGTTTTCAGTTCTAAGAAGAACCAAGAGTTGTGAAGAAAAACTCACTTTTCAATTCAGAATTCGTGATAACCTCCTTATAATTGTTTTTGACGGCTACTTAAATGTTTCTAGGTTAAAAAAACCAAAAACCCTAACTAAGTAAAATAAACCCAAAACAAACCAAGATGGGCTGAAATTAACTAAATTAACTTAAACAGCCCAATAAAGCAACTAAAACCCAAAATAATAAAAGTTATCCAAACAAACTGAAACCTTGGGCTTAAATAGTTTAAATAGCCCATTTTTACATAAAATACCAAAACAAGGTCCAAAACACGCAACTAAATCCAAAAGGTCCCATTAAGCAAAGGGAGAGAGGTGTATGGGTAGATTCTAGACTCTACAGAAAGCTTATCGGTTGAGGGGCCAAACGAACTTTGATTTAGACGTTCTTGGGCATTCTGGAAAGCTCAAGATGTCCTCTTCAACTCTTGTGAAGACAAATAACTCAAATGAAAGCTCTAAGGTGTCAAAAATTGGGCATCTTTCAGATCTATCCCACCTGCTAGCATGCAAAGTAGCTTGGTTGGATGCCTCACTTCTAATTCAGCCCCAATGGCTTCTTGCTTGGCCCGAACATCTTCAATTAGTCCATTTAGAGCCTCTTTCATTCTTCTAGCCTTTGTTCGAGTCATTGGCCCTCCTCCAATGTGTAAAGGATCATCAACTTGAGCTAGACTAGATTGCTCCCTCCTTGGTATGTCCTCCATAGCATGATCTCCATCAACTAGCATGCATAGGTATAATATCACAAAGCACCTCATCATGATACCTACCAGTGGAAAATGACACCAGCACTTGTTTAATAACCTTAACTCCCCCGCACTCCTTCAACCATTGAAGTTTATAAGGTCTAGGACGCTTAGTAGTACGTAGGTCTAATTTTTCAACAAAAAGATTACTTGCTACATTAGCACAACTTCTCCCATCTATAATCATGCTGCAACCCTGTCCTTAATTTGACAATGTGCGTGGAAGATGTTGTCTGATTGTGCTTCATCCTCCATCACTTACACATTCAAAGCTCTCCTAGTGACAAGGATTTCCCCAACAACTGGATACACTTCATCATTACTCCCCTCCAATTGTGGGGTGCAATCATCATCAAATTCAACTTTGGTCACAACATCACCGTCTCCCCTCAAAATCATTACTTGTTTATTCAAGCATCGAGATGCAATTTGTACCTATCCCAAATACTTAAAACATTTAATATCTCTATTTCTAGAGGTTTGGGAATAAGACTTACCTTTATCTAGGCTAGAACTAGCATCCTAACTTTTAGATTATTCATACTTGCTCTTAAGATCAGCTTTGTCATCCTTCTTGCTCCAATTCAGCTTCCAAGAGGAAGAACTCGAATTCTGCTAGAACCATATTAATTTTTTCTTTGAGTTGCCTCTTAATCTTCGTGACGAGCCATATGTACCATGTCCTCCAGCTTGATATAATGTTGCAACTCTACCATATTTGCAATTTCTTGATTTAAGCCATGCAAAACTGTGCCATGGTTTCCTCTTAGTCATCCTCCTCATTAGCCTTAATCATAGCTATCTCTATCTCCTTGTGGTACTCCTCTACACTATTAGATCCTTGGGTTAGGCCTTGCAACCGCTGGTACAAGTCCCTATAGTAATGAGATGGAATGAATCTTCTCTTCATAATAGCCTTCATCTCCTCCCAAGTTTCAATTGGCCTCTTATGATATCGTCTCCTAGTCAAAACAAGTTGACCTCACCAAATAATAGCATAGTCAGTAAACTCAATAGTAGCAAGTTTTACTTTGTTCACTTCAGAGTAGTTGTGACAATCAAAGACCAAATCCACTTTCTTCTCCCACTCCAAATATGCATTAGGATAATTCTTACCTGAAAATGATGGAAACTTCATTTTAATGTTTCCCAAGTTTCAATCATAATGATATTTCCTTTGCCCCCTTTAACCACCTCTATCTTAATCAAATATGTTATTGGCCTCCCCCACATTAAAATCATCGCTATCATCTTCCTCCTTATGTTCAACAAGGTATTGTTACCTTTCTTGTCTATACACAATTAGAACTTCACGAACATGAGTCCTTTGCAAGGTAGCAATGGCAGCATCTTGTCTTTCCATCTTGTCCAAGATTTCACCCGATCTAAGCTTCAAGCACTCAAAGTGTTGATGCAAAGTTCATAGTTTGAATGTCTCTCCTGTCGTTCCTTCTTCAACCATTATAGCATTATGCCAAATAATGACTTTGCAAAGAAAGAAAACTCATAAGTGTTTCATTCAAAAAGTATTTCACTCTTTTAAGGCCTTTAACTAGAACATAATCACTCTTGCCTTTTATCACTCAATTCACTTAAATTAGTTCTTTAAGGAACTAAAGAAACTCTAATCAAAAGCAATTACTTTGCAATGCACGCCCAACTTATCCAAGAATTCAACCAGATTAAGGAACAAAGAAAATTGGACAAGGGTAAGGGATTAAAAAATGAAATTGGACAAGATAGGAAAGAAAAGAAGATGAAACAAAGATTAATCAAAGAAACTGATACTCATTTCATATTTCTGAAAGGAATAGGCAAACCAAGTACTGCCCTTTTTGCTTAACTCAAATCTTCCCTTTTTAGCAAAAAACTAATATTCCACTATTTTCTTCTTCTTTTTAATGTAATTTATTTTTTGTTCTTTTTTCCTGCTTCCTCTCTCTTTTTTTTTTCAACAATTCACAACTGAGACAATCAAAAGAAGTGAGGAGGAATAGATATGAAATAATAAGAAAGAGCAATCAATTTAGAAAAATAACAAGATGACTAGATTTGGAAAGTTTGAGGACATAAGAGAAAAGATTGCAATAAGAAAAACAACCAGATGTGCAAGAAAAGTGTATGGGAAAAAAAACCAGATTTGCAAGAAAAGTGTATGGAAGAAGACAACCAGATTTGCAAGAAACGTGTATGGAAGAAACACAAGCAAGATTTGCAAGAAACGTGTATCAAAGAAAACAACCAGATTTTGCAAGAAACGTGTATGGAAGAAAACAACCAGATTTGCAAGAAATGTGTAAGAAAAGAAAGAAACGAAAGCAACAAGAAACGTCAAACATGAAACTGAAACAAAATAGGTAATATGCACCAAACTGATTTAAAATAACCTAAGTTCTGATACCAACTAATGTGAACCATATAAATCATTAACAAGTTGTTACAAGGAATTTCAAAAAAAGCTAAATCAGTTCCGTTTTAAAGTAAAACCTTGACCAGTGTTTCGAGAAACACAAATCAAAGTTATAAAGAAGGATATTGATGCCACACTCTTGGAAAAGAAGAGATTGAGAGTGATAAGTCAGATGAACGCCATAAGGAATTATTAATTTCTTAGATCTTAGAAATATATTACAATTTGAATTTTAAATTTCCTTTTATTTCATATTAACTTGTTTAATGTTATTGTTAGCACCTTTTCTATTTTATAGTTTTTTATTAGCATGTTTTCTAGGCACATAGTGATTATCGTTTTGTCTCACTTATATAGTAGGCAACATTTGTGTTGGGCTAAGAAATTTTCTTAATCTTCAATTTCTTTCTTTCTCTACATTTTGTGAATTAATTTATAATTTACCCAATAATTCATTTTAATCCATTGAGAAAATGTACAATTTAAGTGTGGGAGAAGGACTCTTATAATGTGAGATACCATATCAGTTGAAGAAGAGAACGAACTATGCCTTACAAGGGTACAGATACCTCTCCCTTGCAGAAGTGTTTTCTCCCAGGGAAAAGGAAAATCATGTGGGTTAGGCCCAAAGCGAACAATATCTGTGGGCGGGTGGTCTAGGCCGTAAGAAATGGTATCAGAGCCAATACCCCAGTCGGTGTGCCAGCGAGGAGCTGGGCATCCAACGGGGTGGATTGTGAGATCCCATATCGGTTGGAGAGAAGAACGCAATATGCCTTATAAGGGTACAAATACCTCTCTCTTACATACGCATTTTCTCTTAGGGGAAAAACAAAACCGTACGGGCTAAGCCCAAAGCGGATAATATCTATAAGCGGGTGATCTGGGCCGTAAGATATAAACCTTAGCAAAATTTTCCAGGAAACTTTACAATATTGAAAAATAAACAACGAAAATAAATTAAATATTTAATAAATTAGATAAAATATTACATTAAGTTAATAGCTATGAAAAGTAATGAGTTGATCAGTTGACACTTAATCAAACATTCTTAAGAAAGAGACTTGGATTGAATGAGTTGTTAAGCATATGATTTCAACGTATTTTTGAGTTTAGAGTTTGGCTCTATGAGTGTTTGATTTGCCCATATTAATTGTAAAATTTTAACAAATAAATTTAAGAATCTACTAAATCTTAGTCCATTGATTTTGACCTAAGTAATAGGTTGGAGTTAGTGTTACTAGCCAGTTAATATTATGACCTAATTGAGTAATAAAAGGTATTCATGACAAGGTGTTTGCCCTAATGTCAAATGGTTACGATGACATTTAAACCAATCCAATTAATGTTTGAATTAAATTCTAGAGTTTGTTAGGTTAGTTTTAGAAGTGTAAGTGTCTAGAGATCTAGGTGGGTTGAAGAAATAAAAATTTAAATGAAGAATGGTGATTCTTGTTTACTTAGATTAATTTGTAAACCTTCTTAAAATTAAAACTTGTTTATACTTTTTCTTGTGATTGACTTTCTTGAGAAAAAGAAAAAACTAAAGTACAAAGGTTCTTATGTAGGAAATATTTATCTTTATTTGACTAGGTGTTTTACTTTGTTTTCTATATAAATTAATTCAATGTAATTGACTTTTGGTATTTTTTAGGTAATTCTTGGTTATGTTGCTTTGGGATGAACTTTTGTCAAGAATTTAGGAGTTTTGTAAGAAAAATCAAGAAGATATCTCCATTTCTAAAGAGAAGCAATCTGCAAACACCCATGTGCTAGCCCGTGTTCTCTTGAGAAAATTAGAGTTGAAAAAATGGCTAGATACATGGGGTAAATAAAAGTTGTATCTATTCACGTACAATTTCTCATAGATCTTATTTGAAAAACATTTTAGAACACCTCTAAAGTTGTGTCATATTAGTGCATGTCTATATGCCCAAAGGAGACATTTGATATCACAGATGAAGATATGGGCTTGTTTATGCTCACGTAATTCCCTAAATTGGGTGCAATTTCTAATATTGAGAGAAGAATAAGACCCTAAAGGGACATTGAGAGGCCATTTTCAAGAGAGAAGCTTAGAATCCATCCTAATTTAAGTAGACTACTGTGATAACATAAGATCATCTAAACTCTTTATCTTTTTTCAATTTATTTGTTAAGTTGATTATGTTTGTTTGTATGAGAAAATTATCACTCGCTAATCATGTAATATATCAAGGTAAGGTGGAAGCCTAGTATTTATGTTCTTATAGATCGACTATATTTTATTTATGATTTAAAATTTTTTGTTTGTAAAATATCTTTTATTATTCTTGATGTTTGGTTAATTAAAGATAGTGATTGTATCATATCTTAATTTAAATATGGATCTTTTGAAAGAATCTAAATAAGAATGGACCACTACTTAGATATAAAAAGGTTACGTGAGGTACTAAATAAGACTTGTATAAATCATTTGGGGTTAAGGTCAAATATTTCAATAAATTTCACATATCTTAATGCATTCTTACGAAGATTCAATCAGATAACCACTTTGGTTAATCATCTTAAAAATAGGTAGTAACAATTTGACTAAGATCAATTCATAACCTTATAAATTTCAAATGTCTAGAACATAGAATATTTTTAATAAAATGAATAATAAATGCAAAGATGATATAATATCTGGATTCTTATCTAGATGCTTATTAAACATCACTTTATATTGACTAAATGCTTTAATTTGGTTTTAGTGGTTCTATCAATCTTCGGCCAAGTTTTAATTTTTCAATTAATCATCAATCTATTTATTTGTCTAGGTGTTATGAAAGTTTATTAATGTTCTAGTGCTTCCTCGTGAGATCTACACTACTCATTATTGTATTATTACCAAACAATAAGTTCATTTGCCTTAGGTTATGAGCAATATTTAGTGGTAAAAAAAACTTAAATGGATGAGAAAAACAACTCGCCATCTCACTATGTTGCAAAATCTTATCCATATTTGTTAAGAAATTATTAAACGAGTTACCAAAAATCGAAATGTCATCAATTAACACTTCCATAGTTTTCTTGACAAAACCAAAAAAAATGGTTATCACTCATTATTAAAAACTAGCAAATACATTGCACAAATCAGAAGGCATCATACGAAATGCAAAAGTAGATATACATGAAGGTAGTATTTATTCTAATTCAATTATAATATGATTACAACCATAATATCCATCTAGAAACAAATAATAGTTATACACTATGTCTTTCAGGCATTGGATCAAGGAGGGGTAAATGAAAGTGATCCTTATAGGCAGTAGCATTAAGTTATCTACAATTAATATAGACTCTCTAACCAATCATATTCCTAGTGGGAGTTAATTCATTATTTCCATTACTTACTAAAGTTATCCGACCCTTTTTAGGTACAACATACATTGGAATCACCCAATTTAGCACCTTAACCCTTACTAGTTCTTTTATTTTAGGATTCCTTTGTTGAAATTCAACACATATTTATGATTTTTCTTTCATCAAAATCCTATGCATGCACAATGAAGGATTTATCCCTTTAAGATTAAATGTAGTATATCTTATTACCTTTTCTCTAAATTTCAATACATGCAATAGTAGGAAGCTTTTACCTCTTAAATTAAAGATTTCTCCCTCCACTCTAGCTACTTCTGCATTATGATTATTGGATATACCTGTAACCAAAAATAAGTTTTTAGAGACTTTTTTGCAATTTTAGATTCAAAGACTTCTATGGTTAATTTATCATAGTAATCAATTTATAAGATTGATTTGAAAAAGTAGGGTATTTACTTACATCTTTAAGGTTAAATTTAACTAATACATCTTCCATGTTTAATGACAACTTACCATTTGTCACATCAATTACTACACCTATGGTGGCTAAGAAATGACCTTTTAGAATGATGAGAATTTTCATACCCTACTCCATATCTTGAACAATAAAGAATTAAAATAGAATTATTGATTGAAGGATGATTTAATTACACCCAAGACAAGTTTTCTCTTTTATAGAAACATTACTCAATACCTAATGGAGGTTCACCTAATAGATAATTAATAAAGTAGTGAATAGAGTGTTGATCCTATAAGGAAGCTAAACAATTCAAAACACTCTCATACTACTATCTAGTTAAAGAATTAAAATAGATTTAATGATTGAAGGATGATTAAAATCAAAAGAAATAAGCAATCCAGTAAGAAAAATCAAAGTAAAAAGTTGGACAAAGGATTTAGATATATGCACTATCTAGGTAATTCATCCTCAATAAAGTTGGCATTTCTTCATTCAAAGACATTTCCAATCTTATGATTTACGTCCAAGAACATATACCCTTTAGAGTGCTCAGAGTAACCAAGGAAGGCACACTTCCTCCCTCTAGGGCTTAATTTCCTAAAAGGGTGATTTGTAGCATGTACATAAGCTGCACATCCCCAAGGACGAAGATAGCTTAAGTTGGGGTTTCTTCAACCATAACTCATATGGCATAGAATCAACAAAATTAGAGGGTACTCTATTCAAAATATGTGTTGCACTAAGCAATGCATCGCCCCAATAGGAAATATCCAAGTTGGCCTTAGCCATCATGGATCGCACCATATCCATAAAAGTCCCATTCTTCCTTTCGGGTACTCCATTTTGTTATAGAGTTCAAGGAAGTATGAGTTGCCTCACAATGCCCTTTTGCTCACAAAATGCCTTAAAACCATTTGACATGTACTCGCCACCACGATCAGTCCTCAATGACTTGATCTTCTTACCCAATTGATTCTCCACTAAATCCAAGTATGTTTCAAAGCACCTCAATTCTTCACACTTGTGCTTTGTAAGAATACATGGGTAAATCGAATACAATCATCAATAAATGTGATAAAGTATCTAAACCCAAGTCTAGATACAATTCTCATTGGTCCACAAAGATCGGAGTGGACTAATTGTAAAGCTTGTTGACTTATAGTTGCCTTGCCAAAAGGCTTTCTTGTGGCCTTGCCAACAAGACATGGTTAGCAACTTGGTATAGAGACCTTGTCATACTTCATCATACTTTCTTGTCCAGTATTTCCCAAACACTCATGCTAACTCATCTTAGTAGTAACCTCAGTTACATAGCAACTAGAAGTAGCAACCCTTGCGTTCAATTCAAACAACCCATTGCTTACTAAACAAGAACACATGACTGCATTATCTTTAATAATATCCACAGATTTATTAAAGAAATTCAAGCAATATCCAAACTTTATCAAGGAACATACAGAAACCAAGTTTCTACAAATCTTAGGTACATATAGAACAATAATTAACAACAAATGTCCATTTTTCAGAGGAACTCTACAAGTTCCTATCCCTTCTACTTCAAGGCTTGCATTGTTCCCTACAAAAACATGCTTTGCTCCCTTTAGCAGCTTCCTAAAGGCCACATGATATGGAAATCCCTAGAAATCTGAGTTCTTGAAAGCTCCCTAATTCTATTGGTTCATTACCCCAACTTTTTATCCTAAGAACATGCTAGATCAAACCCCAATTTCGTGAATTGAGACCCAATCTCAAAGAAATCAGAAACTAATTCACGTTGCAAGTACTTACTTGTTGCAAATCAATTTCTTGAAGTAACCAAGAAGGCAATCACACCTCTCTTGAAGAAATCCGAATTCTGAAAATTCTATTAATCAAAGACACAAAAAGTGGTCTTACATCCCTCATCTTATTCTATTTGTATTGTAGAAAATAAGATGACCTAAACTTCTAAAGCCAAACAATGGGCTTAGTACAATTAGCCCATAAAACAAGTTCAAAACTTAAACTAAATAAAAGCAAACAATGGGCTTAATATAATCAGCCTATAAAACAAGTTCAAAATTTAAACTAAATAAAAGTAACGAAATTACAAGTCCAAATGATTCAATCAACCCTTTTATAGGATATATTGAGCTTGTCTTCAAAAATTGGCTAAGTACTAGCCTCTTCACTCCTCCCTTAGCAAAATTACAAGCTTTGGCATGCCTTGGTGTTCCTCTATGGATGTTGGGGCCTCATCCTGAATTTGAGATGTGATTATGCCTTAAACAAATCCTTGCATAGCTTGCTTCAGCTTTGAAGCTTGCTGTCTTGTAATTGGTCCACTAGACATAGAAAGCTTGTCTTATTGAGTAGTGTTGTGGCGTTGAATCTCCTTGCCATCCTTGCAAAGGCTGGTTGTATCATTCCCTCCCTCTTCAAAAGGATTCGTCCTCAAATCAGCTCCTACATTATCAAAGGGAGAGAGGTCAACAACATTAAAAGTAGCAGACACTTGATACTCACCTAGAAAATCAATGCTATAGGCATTATCATTAATCCTTTGGAGCACTTGAAATGTTCCATCGCCTCTAGGATCCAACTTTGATTTCCTTTGCTTAAGAAACCTCTCCTTCCTGAAATGCACCCAAACCCAATCACCAGGTTCAAATCTCATCAACTTGCGCCCTTGATTAGCCCTATGAGCATTCGCTTCATTACACTTCTCTATTTGCTGCCTCGCCTTCTGATGAATGCTCTTCACCAATTCAGCCCTATGTTGTCCATCCCTACTAGATATCTCATTTAATGGTAAAAGACACAAATCCAAAGGTGTTAAAGGGTTAAATCCATAAACTATCTCAAATGGAGAATAACCAGTAGTAGAATAAATGCTCCTATTATATGCAAATTCAACCATAGGCAAACATTCTTCACAAGTTTTAAGATTTTTACCCACAACAGCACGCAAAAGAGAACCTAAAGTTTTATTTACTACTTCAGTTTGTCCATCTGTTTGAGGATGACATGTAGTAGAAAATAAAAGTTTAGTACCTAATTTTCCCCAAAGCACACGCCAAAAGTGACTTAAGAACTAAACATCACAGCCAGAAACAATGGTCTTAGGAACACCATGCAAACGCACAACACCCTTAAAAAACAAATCAACAATATTTGTGGCATCATTAGTTTTATGACATGCGACGAAGTGTGCCATCTTACTAAATCTATCAACAACCACAAATATGCTATCCCTACCTTTTTTGGTCCTAGGCAGTCCCAAAACAAAGTCCATCTATATTTCAATCAAGGATGCTCAGGCACATGCAAAGGGGTATCAAACCATATGGATGAGTCTTTGATTTCACTTGTCTGCATGCAACACATCTAGAACAGACTTTCTCAACATTTTTTCTCATATTAGGCCAATAAAAATGTTCACAAAGTATGTCATATGTTACGCATAGAGCAATTAGGCACACAAAGCTTATTCTTCCTAAACAAGTATCCATTATGCCTATAAACTTTTGAAATGCATCATGCTTACATGCACAATAAATATTCCCAAAATCATAATCCTAAGCATACAAATCTCTAATAAACTCAAATCCAAGCATTTTAGAACTTAAAGTATTGATTAGAGTGTACCTTCTTGATAGTGCATTAGCTATTATATTTTCCTTACCTTGCTTGTACTTGATCACATATGGAAAAGTTTCAATGAACTCTAGCCATCTTGCATGTCTCTTGT
>JAOTAY010020921.1:0-11584 GCA_025629805.1 Erythroxylum baracoense | reverse complement strand
CACTTTTCCTAAATTAAGAGAAGTAGTCATGAAATGTATAAACAAAATTAATGGTAGGAAAATATGAAGAGAAAAAAAACCTGAACCTAGGGATGTCAATGGGCCGGGCTGAGCTAAAGGCAGGTGGTCGGTCGGCCGGGATGGGTCAGCCCGCGGCCAGGGCCGTCCATCGCCTGGTCCATGGACAGGCAAAATATTTTTTCAAAATGACGTCTTTTCGAAAGTAATGGTTGGGCTATGGGCCAGGCCCGGCCAACTCGGGGCCCACCTATAGTCGGCCCATGGCCTACTTATGGCCCGGCCAACCTGAGCCAAAAACAGGTCGAGCCGACTTTAACATTCCTACCTAAACCTTCGTAAAGGCCCAATAATCACACATTTGACTCCAATTTTCTTGAGTCACCTGTTTCGGAACATGTCTCCTTACCTCTTCATCGAAAGGAAAAGACTGGTAATATTTATAAAGTCTATATCGATGATCCTTCACCCTTTGTTTGAATAGTGAACTAACGCTGCTTGATACCTCAGGGGTGTCGACATCAACGATATTAAGCTTCATCTGTGAAGAAGACATATAAGTTAAGTCATTAATTTTGTTAAGTAAAATAGCAATACATATAATTAAATGAATTAAATATTACCAAAAATTTGTCTAAAGTATTTTGGAGCAAGTTGTCCTCCTTCAACTGCCTGACATACTGAAGGCAAGGCAACTCATTCCTCACAATGACGCCTAATTCACTGGCCGATTTCGCAGATTAGAGCTTATCTAGCGGGCGACGTTGCATGGGGTGGATGGTCACAGATAACTTGGTGTTCATTGCAACATTCATCTGTTGCAACTTAGCTCCTTTTGTCTTACTCTACTTCGTTTTCTAATGCCAATATTGGAACCTGAAAATAAAAAATTAATAATAAGAAAAACACAGTAAACTTGTAATGAGTAATTTCAACATTAATCTAAATATGTTAGGTTAAAAATCACAGACTTGAAGATCCCTCATGACTAACAGACGATGTTGTTAAAGGTTGCTATTGACTTTCTTCATTTAATGAATCAATTATTGGTTGTTCTGTAGGAGGAGCTTCTTCGGTCGTTACCACCCTCTTTCCTTTGTTTCTACCAGGTGCCATTATAATGAACCTGTGTAAAACAAAATAGTTTTACTTTAATTATCAATTTTGCTTATGATACAAACTACACAACAAATTTTTGAAATTTTAGTAAAGATAACTTTCATATCATTAGGCACATTGAAGATGTATAAATGATAAACTGGACTATATTTACTTATCATTGAAATTGTGTTTGAACATATCATCATTTAATTCTAAATCGACATTTTCAAATTAATCAAGGAATGTCGATATGGAGGCTAGTTCCGGATGGCTCTAATTCATTATGTTGAGAGGAATGCGGCAAAATTATCCCTATTGAAATAATAAACAATACAAAAAAATCTCCACTTCATACACTAATCATCGTTTGCCTTCTATGGTCAATCTTCTGCTTCAAGGTGTTTAGTATCATCCGAACAACGTCACTTTCCTTATGATGTACATCTTATTTCCTTTTATGAAGCTATTATATATATTCACATTTGATGGTATATATTACGTGTTGTTTTAAGCTTCCTTGAGTCTCGAAGATGACATGTATGCCTATGGAGGCATGAGCGATGTCACAATAGTCCATACAGGATTAGGGAAATCGATTGTTTTGGAAAATTTGACAATTCCACAGACTTTGTCTGCTCATTCACGTATGTATGTCACTCTAATCTCGGTTCGTTTAACAGTTTACTAATCTGACAACATCTAAGTTCTATACTGATTGTGTTTTAGGTAGACCGTTTCGTACTAGCAGTTCATCTTGTGAACTTGTCTTCCATACTAAATCTAGTGACTCATTCACTGTATCCTCTACAAGTTTAGCTATAGCGGAAAAGTTGTTGCAAAAGGGTGTGGAAAACCCTACACCTAAGGGAAGCACTATTACTGTTTCAATTGATACCTTCGAAGGTGCAAGGACCCTTCTCGGGAATCCAAATATCGATGACTCATTTGCCTTTACTGACTCTCATGTCACTTAGAATCCAAATAAATAATTATATCATTGTTATTTATCGATGCAATCAACCAGACTCTGCTTTAAAGTTGATTTATTGTTGTATCTGTAAGAATTTGTCAAACAACCTATCTACTAATTAGGGGTCACGCTGCGTACTATTGAATGTGGACTGTTATTGTTTTGGTTCTATGACTGTATGAATTGTTAAACTTCTAATTCAAAGTTCGTACTACTCCATATATCATATTATTATATGAATAAAATTATTTAAATTTTTAATAACTAATTTTTGCAATGTTAGTAAATATTAATGATTAATTATTACTACTGTTTAACACTTAAAATTATATTGTGTGTTTTTTTAATAATACGTTGTACACTTTCAAAACAAATCTCCAATAAAAAATATCTTAAGTGTGATAGATTATAAAAATATTAGTTTAAAAATTTTGGAAAATGTCAACCATTTGGTGACGATTTTCAAAAGACGAATTTCTGAGAATCGTCACCAAATGTGTAAACATTTGTGACAATTTGCAAATTTCATCACCAAATATAGACCTTTTGATGATGCTTAAAAATATTGTCGCTAAATGAAAACTTTTAGCAACAATGTCAAAATCGTAGCAAAAAACCAAACATCTTTTTACTAATAATTTCACATAATCGTCGCCCATTATGACTCTTTGGTGATGATTTCCTGGATTATTCACCAAATGTTTGACAAACTATGGTGACGATTTATATAAAGCATCACCATAAGTATATTTAGCAATGAATATCTAAAATCGTCACCCATTGTGCATCAGTTTGTGACGATTCTTCTTAATCATCACTAAAGGTTCAACATTTTGCAACGATTTATGCCATTTGTTGCAAAAGGATTTCCCTTTTGTCTCACTTTTCTGTTTGGTCGCTAAATTCTTACTTTTAATGACAATTCTGTAAAATCGTCGTGAATTGTGAATTTTGGCGACGATTTTTTTAACGTCGCGAAAGAAAACGTCGCTAAATGTACTGTTTATTGTATGAAATTCAAACTATCTAAAGTCAAGGAAATAATTGGTAATTTAAAAAACCATGAGTTGCCTCCCATGCAATGCTTCTTTTAATGTCATTGGCTTGATGCTCTTTTTTACTCAATGTGGTTTAAGAAAATTCTTCGGTGGTGACTTTGTTGTCAATCTCATAAAATGTACGCGAGCCACCTAGTTACTTATCCCGCCTCCTTCTTTTGCTCATTTTCTTCGTCTCCTTCTTTTGCGAGATTTATTCTTTTCCAAAGAACACTTTTGATCATCATTCTTCTCTTTTTCTCCACCAAAATTTGTTCCCTTTGTGATGGTTATGAGTTGGAGAGGATTTTTGTCATTCTTGGTTATGGTGAAAGACACATGTTCCTCTCCTACCCTTAGAATCAGCTCACCCCCATCTACATCAATAATTCATTGGGTAGTGACCAAAAATAGCCACTCGAGGATAATTAGGGTTTCCACATCTTCTTCTATATCTAGTATGCAAAAGTCCATAGGAAAAGTAAACTTTTCCACTCAAACATGTACATCATATATGATACCCTTCAGACAATAAATTGATTTATCTGTCATTTTTACCAGTATTTTGGTAGGTGCTATCTCACCAAACCCCAGCTTTTGATATAAGGAATACGACATCATGTTTATGCTAGCTCCCAGAATGGTAAAGGCTCTCTCTATTTTGACACTCTTAATAATGCAGGGGATATAAAAATCCCCTGGATTCTCTTTCTTTAGTGGTGTCGTTAATTTCTTTTCTTCCTCCAGTTTTTTTCCACCTTTCCCCTTATCAATTCTATCAGCGTAAGCTGTGTTTCTAGTTGCTCGATCATGTCTACAACTTCATTCAGCTCAATTCCCTTAGATTTCCTTATAGCTTTGATCGGGAATGGAATCGGGGGTTGATAATTTTTTATCTTAGGCAAATTGTACCTTGCCAGTAAAACCTTCCTTATTCTCTTGCACCTTTGCCTTCCCCTTATCCCTGAATGGCTTTGAATTTCATTGTTCCAAAATAGGGTAGGGTTTTTTGTTGGTGCATCTGGGTTGTTTGTAACTGTGGTTCACTTCGAAGAACAGTCTTATCAATCTTATTCTTGTCCTTTCCTTCATTATCTTCAGCTTGGTACGATTCTTCCTCAGGCATTTGTGTAATGACCATGATTTGTTTTTTTGAATTGGACTCGCTGTTACTTGGAAGATTTTCTTCATTTCGGGTCACTATTGCTTCTACCAATTGACCTACTTGGACCTTCAGGCTATATAGCAAGGAGTCATGATTCTTTGTAAGTTGCTCAAACTTACCTTGAAGCCTCTTATATGTATCCTCCATATCTCTAATTTTATCTAAATTTTATCCAGTTTAGATTCAATCGAAATCAGTTTGTCTTGCTGGAAACCTGGTGGTCCTTGAGGTCTAAAATGTCCTCCCACGTTATTTGACCAAAAGAAGTTTGGTGATTTTTCCACCTAGGGTTGTATGTGTTAGAGTAGGAATTGTTTTCCCCTCCTTGATCATATTGGGTTCGCATATAGTTTACTTGCTCTGATCCATTATCCTTCATTAAGAAGCAATCGACTGTATCATGATCCTTATGCTCACAGAGCTCAGAGTTCAACTGAACAACTTTTACTATATTTGAGGATGAAGCCTTTATGATGTTTAGTTGTCAAGTTAAATTATCAATTTGAGCCTGCATTTCTGTCATTTGATTGACAACTACAACTCTTTTTTGCTCACGGAGAGTTGCGGGTTGTCTACTCTGCTCATTCATCCACAAATAGCTATTACTCGCCATTTCTTCTAACAACTCTTCTGCTTCATCTATTGTCTTCCTCATAAGTGATCCTCCTGAAGTCGCATTAATTGCGCCTCTTGTATATGAGGTTACTCCATTATAGAACGTTTATAAAAGAAATTCTTTAGGTAGGTTACGGTGTGGACATTTTCTTTGCAAGTCTTTGTATCATTCCCATGCTTTATAAATCGATTCCCCATCACCTTGCTGAAATTTTATGATCTCCTTGATAATCTTTATAGTCTTGGTAAGGGGAAAGTACTTATCTAAGAAGGCACAAACTAATTGGTCCTAAGTGGTGACATCAATCGGGTTGAGGCAACGGTACTAAGCTTTTGCTCTATCCCTTAAGGTAAAAGGAAAGAGTCTCATTCTTGTAGCATCCTCCGACATCTAATGATAATAAAAGGTGTCATAGATTTCAAGGAAAATGACAATATGTGCATTTGGGTCTTTATTCGTTAATCTATAAAATTGCACATTTTGTTGAAGCATATTTAGAAGGGTTGGTTTGATTTCAAAGGAAGCTGCTTACACGGGTGGCCTATCTACACCTTGATTGGCTGCACTGAAGCCCAATCTCATGAAGTCCATAAGGGTTCTCGGTTGATGCATTTGGTTTACTCCTTGATCCAAATCTCACTGAAACTCCTCAGCTGTTATTGCTTTTATGGTTTCTTCTTCTTCTTCAAGTCGAGCTCTTCTAATTGAATGTTTTAGATGAGTGATGTCAAGCTTTACAGTTTCAGCTATGTGACTTGAATTTCTTGTGTTTATACAAGAACACAAACAAAAAAAAGGGGTAGAATAGAAAAACTTAAAACTAACTAAAATGCCTTAGACTAAGAGAACTAAACAATTCTTCACCCTCCTCGACAACGGTGCCAAAAACTTGATCATGTCGTTCAAGCTTTAGAATTTATAAGCCCTCAAATACTGCAAGTGCATGGGTCATAACTGTAGTACAAGAGGTTTCAATCCCAGACGGAGGGGGATTAATCTAATCCTAAAAATCAAGGGTGAAAAGATATGGAACTAAAAATAAACAATACAATGGGAAGTAAATACGAGAATTGAATTCAATCAATTAAATCAAAAGTTAAACATGAAGGAATTAACAATTTAGCAACAAGCATGCACAATGGAAATCAACCAAATTTACCAAGTTATGAGAAAGGAGAATTTACCTATCGTTAACGTTAACCTGGCTGATTATATGTTAATGGGGTGTCAGTTCTAGACGATCTCAGGGATAATTACTCTCTCTCGAGTTATAACCATTAAACCCTAATTTATAAACCTTAATTGGATTATGAAGTTCATAATATCTCAATTAACAAATTATCCAAAACCCTAGTTAGATCTAAAGCACTCTAATAAACTATCGAAATATCACAAGGGATCTCTCTCCACACAATTACCAATATTTTTTGTCACAGTTTCTATTAAATCCCCAAACTCTCATTAATCCTATTTAATCCTTTTTCATTCAATTCATCCTCTCAGTTTATTACCGAATTATGTAAGAACCCAATCAAATCATAACATTCCTCCAATAAACACAATCGACGAACTTATTATTAAATCAAAATAAAATCCCAAAGAAGAGTTAGAACATTATCAACATTCTACCATCTATCATCATACAATCTATCCTAACTTTATACATGAATAAAATTGAAACGAAAAGGAAATAGAAACTTATAATGGACGATCTGCAAAGGCAACAACGTTAGGAAAGCTCCTGATCCGGGAAGCACGTCGAGATTGCCTCTTCCTCCTCTTTCTTCCTCTTCCTCCTCTCTTTCTCTCTTAGGGTTTCCAAAAGTGGTTGCACGAAAAGCTCCCTTTCTCTTCTCTTCTTGTTCTTTAAATAGTCTCTTATGTTTTAAGCAACTCTAGGGCTTTTTTGGGGTGTGAAAGGTCTAAAAATTCCCTTGAAATGTAAAGTTCGTAAGTGTCTGCATGTTTTCCCGATGCATGCCATAATCATGGCTCACATCTGAGCCTTCTGTCACAATCGTGGCATGCAGGTCACGACCACTGGCCATTCCTGGAGCTTTTGTCACAATTGTGGCCTGATAGGCCACAATCATGGGCCATTGTTTCGGCCCAAATGCCTTCCGAAACTCCTCCGTTCTTTAATATCGACCCTAAAACACTAGCAAACACATTAAGGTAACTCAAAAACATAATATTTAAGCTCAAAAGCTTGTACTAACCCTTAAATTAAAACACAAATAATTAACAAATTAACACAATTCTAACCTAAACACATACCAAATGATTGAATTAATAGTTAAACACATATCAAAATATACTCTAAAACACGATGCAATTTACACTTATCAATTTCCCAAAGAAAAAAAGGGCAAAGAAAATAAAGATAGCTGCACATAAGCAAGGAAAGACATCAATACCACAAAAAATGTTTGAATCAATGGAAGCTAAAGTCCACTATAAAACATAGTACAAGAAAAGAAAGGTGGTTGCAGGGTGGATCTCGCCTGTTATGATGTTTGATGACACATGTATACCCATCTCTCCTTACTTTATTGCCATTGGTTTGGAAAATGTTATGAAATTAGATGACATAATATGAGATGAGCTAGTCAGGATGTTCTACACACACATGAAAAAGGAAAAAACTAATAGAAAGCTAGCCATTGTCTTATGGGTGCATGAATGTGAAATTTTAATTTCTGAAGAAATCTTAAGAATATATTGGAAGTAGCTCCTATATAGAGAACTAATATCCTCCATCATAAATGAGATTTTAATGATCTGGAGTTAGTCGAAGTTGTCAAATCCATCTACCTTCATGCTGAGAACACCTAAGACAGGATACTCTGAAGTAGGCAATTAAACTTAGTACCACGATGCCTTGCATTGCTTTCAACTATTTCAATTTTTTCCAGGAGTAGCTTATTTGAAAGGTGCAGTTTGTTGGACAGTTATGTGGTGTATAATTTTCTAAAAGGAAACATAATGAATCTTCTAGCTATGATCTTGAAGTTCATGGTGGATAAGGGGAATCATAAGAATACCATTGGTTGCCTACCTTATGGGATGTTGCTCACTAAGATCTTCAACCATTATGGAGTTCTTTTTGCAAATCTGAATTGGTATGCATGGGCTAAGTTTCAACCTTCCATTTCCTATCAATTTAGATACAAATTGTAAAATAATGTCTGGGTAGACAAAAGATTTGAAATAGTAGCAGAAAACTTAGATCCTGCTACAAACCGAGAAACTCATGTTCCTCTTTAGGATGAAAATAGTGCAAAACTCCATCAACATCTGTAGAAAATTCAAGTCAATCAAGAACATATGCGAGAACAAATAGATAACATGCAAAATCATCTTCTTGGCATTTGCTAAGAAAAATATTTGAATCCCTTCATGAACTATATTGTTATTCTTTTCTACCTGGCTTATTCAAACTTTGATAGTTCCTTCCTCCCTATACTTTATTATTTTTTATAATGACGAAGGGGGAGCGTTTATGTTGATATAGTTTTTGCATATATGATGATACGTTTATCAATGCATATTTCTCAATGCTGCCTCGATTATATATGTGACTAATTTTGCTGTTGAACTTGA
The DNA here is from genome assembly GCA_025629805.1 of Erythroxylum baracoense. Classification (NCBI taxonomy): domain Eukaryota; kingdom Viridiplantae; phylum Streptophyta; class Magnoliopsida; order Malpighiales; family Erythroxylaceae; genus Erythroxylum; species Erythroxylum baracoense. The sequence goes on along the minus strand of JAOTAY010020921.1, from coordinate 3,074 downwards.
GAAAAATTGTGATATATAAATGATAGGTTCGTTTCTTAGAGATAGACTCTTTTTTATTATATCTGAAAATATAAAAGTCACAGGTATCTTTCGAAATCATTTATTATCTCTTTGAATTTTGAAAAATATATCTATTGTTGCTTGTCATCATCAAAAAAAGGGAGAGTGTTAGCTTAAGGTTTATATTTAATGATTTTGATGATAACTATATAATATTTCAAAATTCAAATTGGATTTATTTCCTTATATAGATAACGATTTTTTAAGGAAATGAAATAATAGGAAAATTGCTTCCTTTCTTGTAGGAACCTTCTTAGTAAACTTTTTTTATTAACATCCAATAGGATCTTACCTTTTTAAACAATTAGCTCTGGGATTTTTTTTCCAGTAGAGATGATATTGAAAATCCAAAGTGAACTTAAAATTAAGATGAAGCAATAGCTAGTTGAAGAAATTGACTATTTAAAAAAGAGCAACAACACTTGTGAAGTAACAAACATACACAGACTTTCAAAACATTTGAGCAACATCTATATTCTTGAAAGTCATGTCATTCTTATTGTGCCTTAGAAAGTGAAATCACTCTATCAAGAGAGAAATTGTCATTTGAGAACTTACTTTTGATTTTACATTTTTTATGAGCTTTTAGAAGCTTGTTAAACCTTGAAAAATATGTACTTGTGAGCTTAAAGAAGCTCGTCAAATTTAATACTGGGATTCTTATAGTGAAATACTCAAGTTGGATACTTGGGGACTGGACGTAGACTTTGTTGCTAGCTGAATCAATATAAATTGACTACATTATTCCTCTCTCTCTCTCTCTTTAACTTTTAAATTTCCGTAATATATTGTTTGTGTTTTCATTTTTGCAAAACACTCCTTCTGTTTTCAATTTGCAAGAGGTTTTTTTCAGTTTTAACAGGAGTCTTTTGTTTCAAATTGTTTTAACAAGATTTATCGTTTAGCAAACTCTGATCCTTTAGTAGGCTCCGATCTTCTAATAAACTCATATCATTTAATAGGGTTCTATTATCTGATAGGCTCCTATTGTTTTTAAAATTTAATAGACCCTTTTCTTTATACGAATTTAAAATACCTTGCAAATCTTTTACACACAATTCACCTCCTCTTGCATGTGTTTGCTTTATCACCCTAAATTTTGAAGTTATGATGTTATGATTTGAAGAAATTAAATATTTTAATAATATTTTTAGGTTTGTTATTTAAGTTGGAAATTAAATTGGATGTTGAAAAAGTGTAAGATTTGATTAATTGTAGTGATAACGTTTAAAGTGAAGAAAAGTTTTAGTAAAGTAATATGTTAGTTTAGTTTACCAATATCATTGAGCATTTTTCTATAATTTGGGCATATATGTTGATAAAAAAAAGGTTAATTACCAAAACAAGTCCAAACTTTCATCAAATTTTCAATTATAGCCTGAACTTTAAAAAGTAGCAATAAAATGCCCAAATTTTTATTTTTTTCATTCTAGCCTAAACTTTAAAAAGTAGTAATAAAATGCTCAAACTTTCAATTTTTTCAATTCTAGCCCAACGTTAGTGTTTTGTTGACATAACTTGCTACGTGTTTCAAAAACCTTAACTATTAATACACATTATCCAAAATTAACACAACCAATGAAGATTAATGAAATGATGCCGTTGTTTAAAAATGACCTAAATTAGATTATACACTCCTAATGACCTTACGCTTTGATTCACTACACCAAAATAAGGAAGTTTTATCTAATAATTGTCTTAAATAATCTAAGAATTGGTAGAGTTTTTAGACATTTATTTAAGATGGCAAAATTTGTCTAAAATAATACCACAATTTGTCTTCCTCACTTACACACCAACATGCATTTCAAGATTTTAGATTAATTAAGATCTAAATTTAAATTTGGCATATAATTTAAAATTAAAAATTCATTTCAATTCAAAATTTTATTAATTTAAAATCAAGATGAAGATAACTTAAATCTTCTTAAACCTAATTTCTAAACTAATTTTAAATAAAGAAAACACTCCAACATCCCAACCCAGAAGACAGGAGTCCACACGGGACATTTAGGTGGGGACAGATGAAGTAAATCACTTATTAATATAGAAAGCACGTATGATATATAAAATACACAAGAAGGAGGGTTGAATTGTGTTAAATCATCTAAGATATGAATCTTTAAAAATTTCTTGATTTTCTTGGAAAATTCAAACGATTACAAGTTTAAACAATGCACTTAATTTAATGAGTAATGCAATAGCCATAATTAGTATCTATTCTTCTAACAACAAGAAAATTAAAAAGGTAAGAGTTAGAGAATATGATACCATGATTTATACTAGTTCACCCTTAACCTTGGGCTACGTCCAGTCCTCAGAGTTTGTCTGAGATTTCACTATCTCCTTCAATGTTACAATTATTATTTCTACACTTGCAGAGCCTATTCAGGTCTCTTTCACAAAATATTCTTTATCTCCTTCCTTAGCTTCTTCAAGCTCTGGCCTTCCTTTCTCTCGAAAAGATATTGTTTGAGTTTTCACACTCACGTTACAGATGCATTTGCTCTCTTTCTTTCTTTCTTTTCTCTCAGAATATTTTTCACAGTATAAGCACTTGAGCACACAATTTCTCTAAGTATTTTTGTACAATCAAAATTCTTATTAAAGTCTACTACTACAACTAATATTTATAGCCTAAGTCTCCAACGGTCTTCATGAGAAATCTGCTTGTCGAGTCTTATAAAGTCTGTTATTAGTTAAGTCCTGTAACTAACTCCAACTAACTAACGTTCTTAGAATATTCTTCAATTACATCGACTTGCTTAGATTTGTATGCTTCGTCTGATGTCTTAGACTTGATCACTTTTTCTGATCTATCTTATTCAGCTTTTACTTAAGTATCATCTTGATTTGATGATTTGTGTCACTTATATTTATCTACGCACTTAACAAATTCATCAAAACAATTCACACACTTCTATTATTATTATTATTATTATTATTATTATTATTATTATTATTTGACTTTCATCAAAATCAATAGAAGAAGTAAAGTCTTCTTGACTTAACAA
>JAOTAY010020920.1:0-11586 GCA_025629805.1 Erythroxylum baracoense | reverse complement strand
TCCTAATTTCTCTGATTTACCTCACTTGGACCCGTTTCTCTGGTCCGACCCGTTCTATGGAAACGGGATGTTACATTGAAGTACTGGTAATGTCTGGATGTTGTCGTTCAATGCGTTCTTCTATACAGACAATACATTCACATATCATAACATTGCACAATTATGTATTCATTTATGCACATTCATGTATATTGAATATGTACAATGCATGTTCATGACAATTCCAGGTTTCTTATCATCAATCTAGTCATAATAATCATTCGGATATACACATTCAATTTATTAACTCAGATTTGTTTAAAGGTACACTTTCGGGTCTATTTTGCACAATTAACTTCATCAGGAAAACGACGGAATTTGGTAACAATTCCTTATACAAATTATACTCCTATGTCTTAAGTCTCTATTGATACCAAGATCATCCAATTTGGTTCATTATTCTATGAGTTATGCTCAAAATACCATAGACTGTACATTTTTTAAAACTTGGCTAATGTATGATTATGCATTCAAGTTTTACAACCCATATCTCTCAATTCCCATCTCCAAAAATTACAAACTTTATACCAATTGAAAGCTAAGGGAATAAATTACAACTTTTGTGAAGAGATCTTTGTCTAATTCAGCCTCTATCAATACGGTTTATTCAATCACAACAGCCCATAATTTCTGTCTCAGGTAGTACTACAGGCTCAGTCAAGACTCAATTTCAAGCCCGATTTTGAAATGGTTAGAGACAGAATTAAAAGTATAATTCTTCAGAAAGTTATAGCCACATGTCTCTAATTTAATCTGAATCAAGAATCAACTCATTTTGAAATCTACATATCAAAATAAGACCCAAATACCGAAGTATGTTCAGTGAAAACATTTCATTTATCATAATCCAGAACACTTCATCATTTTCATCTTAAATTCATCAATTAATATTTCTAGAATAAATTTAGATGATATAAATTTTTGTGGAGAGAAATAAAAATGTGTTATGAGTTTGTTGGTTCAAACATGAAGTCATTTGGAGGTTAGAAGAAGTTATAGCCAAACGAATAAACTGTCAAATAGCGTTATACCTTCACTGTGTAATGATCGTGCTTGTGCACGATCATGCACTTTCCAATTGACCTTTCTAAGTCATGATCATACTTGAGCATGATCATGAAACCCCCTTAAGCCTTAAGAGTCATGATCCTGCTTGTACACGATCATGCACACCCTTTTATTCCAACTTCTTCCAGCTCTTCCCCAAAATAGAATTTCAGGACAATTTTACATAGTCTTTTTGACTATGAAAATGAAGGATTTAGGCTCAAGATTCTTCTAAAATTTTTTTATTTTACGACTTAAGTTTCTAATGGCACCAATTTTATGCAATTTGGTCCAGTATGTTGAAAATTATCCCCAAAATACTTAGACTGTTCACAAACAGTGATAGAATCCAGAAACGCAGCTTCAAGCTAACTTTTGACACACTTTGTGATAGAAATCAAATTCGACTCCTTCCTTAAAGCTGTAGATTTAAGTTTCTAGTTTAATCTAAATTTAAAATAATCTAATTTGGATACCTATGGGGTAAGATATGGCTAAAATACCGATGCCTGTCTAGTAGAATTCTTCCTAACCAATTTCTAGCATGTATCTAACCTCAATTCCTTCCTAATTCAGTACACAATTGATCCATTTCAAACATCAAACAACACATGTTATAATAGGATACCAAGTTTATAATTCCTTTACCTCACTGAACGTCAAGTCCAACTCCAAAGAACTGACTATTACAGCCCCTTCCAAGCAACTAAGACACTTCCAACATCAAGATAGATGTAGTGTGAGTCTAACACCCAAAGTACAGCAGCCTAGAAAATAGCATGAGATAGCTTCTTCATGTCCCATATGGCAAGGAGTTTTAATGTGATAGTACAACAAAATCAACACAAAATTCAAAGCAAAGAAGAGGGATCATTTCGGTGGAGAGAAGAGAGCCAAACAAAGATTGCAGAAGTTTCATTGTAAAGGCTTGACACCTAAGCTGCTAGGTGTCTTCACTAAACTTTAACACATGTCTCTAATGCAAGATGCCCATTTGCCCTCTATGTAAGCTACCAAATGTCACACATTGGATGATGTCAAATGTCAATAATTCATTAGTCCACATGTCACACTATCATTGGTTCATATTTCAATATTTTTTTAGTCTAAAATACCCCAAATTTTTAAATATTTCCTAAAATTCACCAAAAATTTTGAAATAATACTAATATTTTCTAAATAAAATTTTAATGCAAATAATTCGCAATCAACATTTTAATTGCATTTTTAACAATTAATAATACCCGAAAAATGACAATGAATGCATGTACAAATAATGTGCAAGATCAATAATATAGTGTATGTGTATGCCTCATTATGTATAAACATGAGTTATACTTCCTAATTTCTCATTAATCTTTAATAATTACCATTATAACCCTAATTCAAGTGACAGGATGTTACATGTTCTTTTCTTTAAAATTTTAACATAGTATCAGTGCCCTTAAAAATCTTGAGGGACCTATGAGTGATTAATATTTTACAAGCTCAAGAGCAAAGAAAGGCAATGAGAAATCAAGAAAGTGAAAAGATGATGCAAGGCAACTATCTAGCAAAGTTTCCATCATCAAAGAAGAAAGGAAACATTCCTCAATGTGACCATTGTGAGAAGTTTGGTCATGAAAAGAAAGATTATTGGCATAAAGGGAAGTCTGGATGCTTTAAGTGTAAACAATTTGGACATTTGAAAAACGATTGCTAGTTTAACAATGAAGAACAAGCAAATACAGTGCAAGTGATTGAAGAAGACAATCTCTTTTAATTGGTGAGAAGTGCACCAAGACATATCATAAAGAAAAGTGCTTTATGGAGATAAGTGATGAGAAAAGTGCTCATGTTAAAGAATTGAGAGAAGTGCTCTATTAAGAAGAATGAAGAGAAGTGCTCTAAAGAAAAGAATTGTGGAGAGATGACTTTCATGTTCGTGAATTTTTTTTTTACAATTTTGAATTAAGGGGGATTGTTAGGAATTAATTCAAAATTATGGAGTTGTTAAATTTCCTTTTGAATAGGTCTTTAGTTTATTTTTAATCTTATCTTATAAGCTGAATTTATTGGTTGAAATCTCTATTTAAGTTTTTTATATTTTGCCTATATAAGGCAACCAAGTTTATCAATAAAACCACTTCAGTGTTACGTATTCTTTTATCTCATCTTATAAATGTTCTTTTCTTCAAAATTTTAACATAGTATTAGAGCCCTTAAAGATATTGAGGGACCTATGGGTGATTAATGTTTTACAAGCTCAATAGCAGAGGTGAGAAACCAAGAAAGTAAAAAGATGGTGTAGGGAGCCTATCTAGCAAAGGTTCCATCATCAAAAAAAAAAGAAGGAAACATTCCTCAATGTAGCCATTGTGATAAGTTTGGTCGTGAAAAGAAAGATTGCAGGCATAAAGGGAAGTCTCGATGCTTTAAGTGTAAACAATTTGGATATTTGAAAAAGGATTGCAAGTTTAATAATAAAGAACAAGAAAATACAATGCAAGTGATTGAAGAAGACAAAAGAGGTGAGAAATGCACCAAGACACATCATAGAGATAAGTGTTCTATAGAGATAAGTGACGAGAGAAGTGTTCATGTTGAAGAATAGAAAGAAGTGCTACATTGAGAAGATTGAAGAGAAGTGCTTTAAAGAAAAGAATTGTGAAGAGATGTCCTCCATGTTCATAAAAGTTTTTTTTTTCAATTTTGAATTAAGAGGGAATATTGAGAATTAATTCAAAATTATAAAGTTGTTAAAATCTTATCTTATAAGTCAGATTTATTCTTTGATCTTATCTTATACATGTTTCTTCTTTAAAATTTTAGCAAGACGAACTCTGAGGTAATATTTGAGATCACCAGAGATCCGATCAAAGCCCTCATGCCAGTGACGGAGAGGAAGCAGGCAAGACGAAGTACACTTACTTCGAGATCCTGACAGCATTCATATATATGGCGAACTGCATGTAGAGCTCGAGAGCTCTCTGATGATCAAGCAACAAAGTTGAGTTTTGCAGTTGATGGGCGTTCCAGGTTGAACCCTCCACTCCCTCCAGGCTATTTTGGCAATGCAATCTTCAGTTGTACAAACAATGGCTCTATCAGGTGAGCTTTTATCAGAACCATTCGTTGAGACGGTGGATAGGATTCATAAGGCAATAGTCAGAATGGATGATGAGTACCTCAGATCAGTAATTGAGTTCCTGGAGAGCAAAGGTGACCTGACATCAACCATGCATGACCCTGGTGTATGTGCTTGTCCGAACCTTAATATCGTGAGCTGGACAAAGCTGCCTTTCCACGCCGTCGATTTTGGCTGGGGACAGTCATAAATGATACGAACGAATATGTTCGACATGAAATGATTGATAATAGTAAATCCAGCCAATGAAGAGAACTTTAACTTGGACAAATGCTTGGAGACAGTCACAGACCATATGCAAGCCTTCCAAGAGCTGTTTCGTTCCTCGTTCCAGGATACTCCAGTGGCCTAGCTAGCTGTGGCAAGGTGTTTGCTCTGAACTTTCAAGTTATTGAGTAGTCACTTTTATCTTTCAATTTTCAATTGAATGATGTTGCAGATTATAAATTACGTTCGCTGTTATGAACGATGCGAATGGAATTATATACAAATTGCCGATTCGGATTCGATCCTGGTAACGTTTTGCAAGTTCTGGAATGATGCATGTTTTTAAAGACTAAACTAAAACTCTCAAACATGAAAAGAACCATCTTTATAGAAACTCCTGATTAGAACCAAAACATGACAGAGTAATCCTCTCTGAAAACTGAGCTGGGACAATTCAAAAGATTCATAACATTGTAATATCAATACCAATCAAGGTCTGTAAACACTGAACATGTATTCTATTTTGGAACGTGCAAGATCTTGCATAATATACAAGAGAAAAGAGTCGACACATTAATAAGGGGCGTATAAAGGGCGTCTGTACTCGTCAAAGAACTCATCCCGATCGATGAACACGATAGCATAAAGAGCGTAGATAATTCCAGGAAGATAACCCAGAATAGTTAGCAGTACACATAACCAAAACTCAACCTGCAAAGCAAAACAACACAAAAACAATAACTAAAGATTCCAACTTTCTGATCTCAATCTGTTTGGAAGCTGAGAAAATTCAGCAGAGGGAGAGAGAGAGAGACGTACGGTGCAACAGCCATGCCTGAGGCAAACGCCCAAAGGAGGAAGCAGGATGGCAATGACGATCTCGCAGAAGATCTCACAACGACTCGGCATTTTTGTTCCACGGTTCTTTCTCTCTCTGGGATATCAATGATGTTTAGTTGGACCTTAATGACAAAAAAAACAAAAATTGTGTCATTTTCCAGGAAGTTTCGTGGACGGTAGGATTTGTTTATTGTGTTGGACACGACGTGTCAACCACGAGCAGAGTGGTGGTCGTCTCCACTCCTGAAATCAGGACAAGCCAACAAGAGTTGCGGATATCGCATGAATTCACGTTCATGATTATGTTTTCGACGATCAAAGGTTTATTGTCAGGTTCTGAAGTGGTGACGAAGCTCACCATACTGGGTTTCAGAAACCTGAGGCGGAAATATTCAGACTTTTCCAAGCACAGAAGATTGGAAATTCAAGAACATAAGTCTCTTGAAGTGACTTGGAAAATGGCCATATGTTTCTTATCATAAAGTAGTTGACTTCAACTCAAAAGTTAGAACTTTTCCAACAAATCCGGAGTAATGGATGCTATTAAGTGGGTTTAAACCACTTAAATCACATCTTGGAGATATGCTCGGTGGCCATTTTTCTTCCCCTCAAAGCAAGAACTTTTACAATAATGACAATGGAAAAACATGAATCGTTCCACCCAGGAAAGGGATCGTTAACCACTGCGAACTAAATTTCTTAATAGCTTGCCACACCAGACAAAGAAACAAGGTCCCATCTACTTCATCTATGAAAGCTGTTTTGCTTCAGAAACAAGGCAAGATTGATGAGTCATGACCACCAACGTAGGAGAAACGAACTACTGTTCTTGCAAGTTAAAGTCATAATGAAAGGGATGATCCCAAACCATTGGATCATCCACAATAATATAGTTCTTTGTCCTGATGTCGAATTTGGTGCTGGCCAGCACGAAAAGCTACTAAAGCATAAAAGAAACCAACTTTGGGACTCCCAAGCCTATCAATAGAGGAAATGATCAAAAAGACCGGATTTATGAAGACCAGGGAAGGAAAAAGGTGAAGTTGGTGCATCAAATTCAGCCATTTCATTATATATGATTATAACTATATTGAACTAAGTTTTGATTTACAAAGAGGAATAGGAAAGGTAACAAAGATTTAACATTTAACAAAGTTAGGCGAGGATAACCTTCAATCCTCACCAACCTATTGAAATTGCTGTTGCAATTGAAGATTGATCGAGCTCAAACCCTCAAAGCTACGGGATCCATCCATGAGATCTTCCTCTTCCCTGCATGACTAGACCCGTTGCCTAGATTTCTACAAGCTGCCAACTTCATATCATTGAGTTGTTCATCATTTCCACTTCTCATTGAGATCATTTTTGACTCGTCTATTCTGATAATTCCACAACTAGCTTGCAACTCTTCTTCTTCCATCTGAAGCAAGTTTGATATCAGATGAGTTATCGGTAAAAGGGACTTAATCAAATGACCAAAAAATGAATAAAGCTCCTAAAGTTGATAACAGTTACTGCTTACTGAAATCTCATTCAAGTCAAAAATTGGAGCATTGGTTCGACAAGCAGCTTCCTTTCCTGCATAAATCCTTTCCTTTTGGTTCAAATCAGGAATTGCTGATGAAATTCGCGATGCTGTTTCCTTTCGGGAGTGAGTCTTCTGCTTTTGTTTCAATTCAGAAATTGAAGCAGGTCCATTACGAAACTTTTCCTTTCGCTTTGAATCGAGTTGTGGAACTGACTTCCGCAAAGCTGCTTCTCTTTTTGAACTTTTACTTCCAGTCACTAACTGCCGTGGTTGCCCTGAATTTCTCTTTACTGGGGGATTCTGATCCTGGTTTTCACTCAAATACTTGTACCGTCGCCTCAAAAATCTGCGACCAAAAGATTCAATTTTAAAACAACTGCTCAAATATTTGCTTCTGCATATCCAATATATCTAAAAGACAGAAAACTGATACCTCACTTCGTCCAATAATGTCAATTTTTTCTCTCTTGTCATCTGCAGCTTTAATTTCTTGGCCTCTGTTTCCTGACAAATACTTACAACTGTTAACCAATCTATGACTACCTTAATTGCTTTGAAGTCCATACCTTAATAACAGAGAAAGAAAAAATAAAGGCAAGTAAAGCCGCAAATGAATGGTGCTACAAGTAAAGAACTCATGAATATAACCAAGATCACAGGTCATAAGAGAGACTCGAGGTTTTAAACGAGGACATAACTGAAAAACTAAACAAATTACATATTTGATGATTGAAAACGCCGTAAAAGGGAGATGATCCATAAAAGTCAACCACCTCTGAAGAATGATAAAAGGAAATAGGTACATAGCCACAACAAGAGATAAGCTTTGTGAGTGGATATCGAAGGGAACAAAATTTATAATCTTTTCATCTCTATTCTAGCAGGTATTCCTCGCCAATTAAACAAATCCCAAGTCCATATATTGTAACCACAAGTGATCAATCGCAACCTTTCTGTCTACTTCACGCCCTAAGACATAATCGATATGCCAAAACAAAAAAGCTTAAATCTTGGTAAAATAAAGAACAAATACATTAAAAGATCCAATCTTGATACTCACCAGATCTAAGGAAAACCCACAAAGGAATTCACAAGACAACCAAAACCCAGAGAAGACTTTACCTTGTATAGCTCTTCAAAATCCTGCATAAGACTCTGATGCTTGAACCTGATCCTAGCGTCGCCGTACAAAGGAGGGGCATAGGGTGAAAGAGACGACTCCATAGCCGGAACAACGCCTTTCATCCTCTTCATGATGGAATCAAATCACCGAGGGATAATATAAACCAGAAGCAGAGGACCGGAACGAGAACAGATGGGAAACAACAGAAGAGGAGAGATCGATGGACAGAAAATAGCAGAGAGGTTAAAGGTAAAGAAGGAGAAAGAGAAAAGACAAGTGGTAAGATAACAACAAAAGGACAGGAAATAGGATGGTTGAGATAGAGATACAGGAAAGAGAGAGAGATGAGAAAGTTCTCGCTTTCCTGTTTTCTCTGTGAAACTCTGACCAAGACAAAGAAAACCCAAAGAAGCCCACATAACTCGGTAAATAAATTGTATCTTTTTGAGCGTTGAGACAGTGATGAAGATGGGATCTTTTGGGGGTTGCAGAAGGGTATTTCTGACATGTCCTTTGGTTTTTATTTTCTTGTTGTTGCTGTTGTTGTGAAGGTAAGGTAGTGAAAGAGTTTTTTGTGAGGTGGGTTTGGTTGGAGGACAACCTTTGAAGACATCTACCATATCTACTCTGTCTTAGACTCTTACTTCCTTTCCTCTCTCTTTCCACTCTTTTCTTTTTTGTTCCACTCCCACGTAAATTCTGGTCCAGCTGGGCCATTGAAGAATGAGAGAGGGAGAGAGTTTGATGGTGTGGACTCTTCTTTGAATTTGAAGAAGTTTCCATGTTTGTTAATTTGATACTGTTGCTTAGCAGATGGTGTGGGTAAGACGGCGACAGGATATGTTTGTTTTTCTAGAGAGAGATAGGGTGAGATCAAACAAATATGGGCTTTTGTGTTTGTGTGAAGAGGCTGAAAAAGCTAAGGCAACAGATAAAATCAAATGGGATGGTGGTGATTTCTGATGTGTAGTTGTTCTTCTTCTGTTGTAGCTGTTGCTATTACCTTTTTTTAAGGCCTTTGGCTTGTGGTGTGTGATGAAGCTCTGCTCTCTCTCCTTCAACGAGAGATGCCTTTTACTTCCCACATCGTCGTCATCATTATTATTATATACATTATGTGTACCAGCAGGCCATACCTTCTTCATTTACTCAAATAACCCTACAAAAAACTCTGTTTTCGGCCTTATGCAAAGGCAAAAATTTTCCCAGTCAATCTTGCTCAACTTCTAAAACCATTGACGTGATCTGTTCCAATGGAGGTTGATGTTCATAACCATGGTAAACAGTTAATGCCATAAAGAACCATTCTTTTGTTGCTTTTCTTAGATCTAATCAAGCACCTAGCTTCTCATCTAGCTTTGCTGCACCACCCTGCTTGTTAGCCGGCCCACTATATTTAAACATTCATATGCGAAGCCTTTTGTAAATGCCTATGGGACACCTAAGTGATTTATCTGAAACTAGGTTCTTGAACATTTTTTTAGTCTAGATCTAAGCATGTTTTCCCAGGAAAAACTATTCTTTAACATGTACAGAGAAAGATAGGTGGTCATACATTGGCTGTATTATCAGTCAAACAGAAAGAGTGATGTGGATGGTGAGCCCCTCACTGCCTTTTCCTTTGTCCTTCCCACTAAAAATATTCAAGTCTATTCATCCCTATCCTGCATCTCTCGTGGACTAGTACAAGAAATCTCGAAGATTCAGAGCAAGAATCTGAAAACCTGTTTTGACCATTACTCTCTTTTCTAACATTTGAATGTGTACCAGAAACCAATAGATGTAGGGGAGCTTGACCTTAGAAATCAAGTTAAACAGAAAAAAGAAGGAAGAAGATAAAAGGGGACCACAAGATGTAAAATTGAAAAGGATCATCTCTGGTTTTTATCACTTTTCACATTTCAGTGCGTGGAAGTAGCAAACTTTGGCCATTTTTAATACCAACTGAATTGGTCAGTGTGAATTGGAAATATAATCAAACAATTGGCATGCACCAAGTCATTTACAGAGAGTTGAAGGTGACCTCAGCAAGCGTACAGGAGCTTCGAACTCTGGACTCGGTCAAGCGACAAGCAACAGATGCCAGGTGATTAAATTCCAAGAAGGAAACGATGAACTGCAAACGTCATGTGATAAGCAACTTGAACGTCTCTAGAAGAGTATCTTACAATAACTTTAGGAGCCTTGAGAACTATTACATAGAGTGAAGGGAAGTCAAAGCGTAAAGTCAAGATATCAAAGATGATGTAATCCAATTTTACATTGTATTTGAAATAAATTTAATTGGATTTTATGTAATTTAGTATATTATTATTGTCTTTTTTAATTTAAAAAGTATTAATAACTCTTTTCATTTTATAACAAATATGTTTTCTTTCGTCAAATTTTCTTTAAAAACTCTAATTACAAATTTTAAAATGTTCATAATTAGAGTTTTTAATAGAAGTTAATAACAAGCTTGTTATAAATATAAAATCATAAAATGATAATTAATAATTTATAAAAATAAAAAATATATTAATAACATGTTAAATTATAAAAGTTTAGAAAATTTAATCTAATATAATCATGTCTCAAATATCGAATCAAACTATAAATTTAAAAGATTAATTCAATACTTTGACTCAACGGTAAAAAATTCAAAATCTAAAATTTGGAACAAAAGATTTGAACTTTGTAAATAAGGACAATAACATGTGCCAGTTCGACTTGAAAATATTTTTGTATTTTACTATATTTTAAAATTTAATATTAATCTTTTAAATTTATAGTTTGATTCGAGATTTCAAACATGATCATATTGTTCAAATCTTCTATTCTCGTTACGTTGTTCTAACCATGTGTTGAGCCCCAATTTCATGCCTTATTTACAACTTAGAACTCCTTTCTTGTCAAGTTCAATCATTAGTTTAGTTTGATCAAAACCTAGTTAAAATTTGCTGGAACGCAAAGTCTGGAAAGATTCAGTAATATGCAACCTTACCCTTAACTAGTAGAGAGGTTAGTTCCTGATTGGACAAAGACAGATCCTAATATTTGGAATAACTTTCATATCTCATATATTTCTTATCAAAATAAATAAATTGTAGCTCTACGACAATAATACTCTTTTTTTTTTTAAGAAAGTAACATGTATATTAATAAAGAGGGAAAAGGTTCAATAATACTCACTCCAACTCTTTCTAAAAATTTAACTAACTATATATAAGTCATCTTAAGACATCAATTGATAATTTAATGATTTGGTTTAATTTGGTTTAATTTATATATTATTTTGTAATTTTTAGTTTTAATTTTGGTTTATAATTTTTTTCAAACAAAGTATATGCTTAGTTTTATTTTTCCAAACAAACTAAAACTTACAATTAAGTAAATAATTTTATTTTAATATTATATTTCATATTTATAAATAAATATCAATAAAAATTTAATTCATTCATAAAAATATAGAATTTATTTACAAACTAATCTTTTTATATGTATTTTCATTATTAAATCCAATGTTATTATTTAAAATTAAATACTTGATATCTAAAAAAATTATTTCATAAAAAACTATTTTAAAATTTAAAATTGATGTATCTTAAAGAGAAATAAATTTAAATATAATTATTAAATAATTATCAATATTAAATAATTAAATAGTATATATTTATTTAATAATATATCAAATTA
>JAOTAY010020919.1:0-11586 GCA_025629805.1 Erythroxylum baracoense | reverse complement strand
AATTTGCACGTTTTAAGTATCCCTGGTGGGGAATCCCTCCCCCGCGAGCCACGGGTCCAGATGTCACGCAGGATGTCTGGCCCGTGGGCCCGCCCGGGGAGGGGTTCCAGCAGATATGTGGGGTTTAGGAAAGTCTAATAGTACGCAGACTTACCCCTAACTAGTAGAGAGGTTGTTTCAAAAATTCTTATAGATAGAACAATAAATAAAGTTTCAAGCTGATTCCATCGATAAGAACATGAAATAATTATTTTTTAGATTTCAAGTGACATGAGAGTCGGTAAAGGTAAATGAGTCCGCTATATTTGGATTCCTAAGAAGGGTCCTTGCACGTTCAAAGGCACCAATTGCAATAGTGAAAGATCTTCCCTCAAGTGTTAGGTTATTGACACCCTCTTCCAACAGCTTCTTTGTTATAGCTAAACTTCTAGAGGATACAATGAATGAATCCCCAAATGTAGTATGGATCACTAAATCAAATGAACTGCTAGTATGTTGCTTTTCACCTAAGACACAATCAGTATAAAACTTATATTGCTAGTTTAGTGAAATCATATAACGAACCCAAATTAGATCACATGCATACTTGATTGACTAGACATAGTCATTGGAATCATCAAATTTTCCAGAACAACCAATTTCTCTAATCCTTTATCGACCATTGTGACATTGCCCCCGCCTTTATTTCCATCTATTTTCTCTTGAAGATCAAGGAAGCTTAACACAAAATATAGTACGTACAATCAAATGTTCATATATATATAATAGCTTCATAATTAGAAATGAGATCTAGATAATAAAGAAAGTGAGGTAGTTCAGATGATACTAAAAAACTTAAAGAAGAAGATCGGCCACGGAAGGCAAACGATTATTAGTTTATGAAGAGAAGATTTGTTATAAATTGAATTTTCTTCATTAGGGACAATTTTGCCACATTCCTCCCAACAGAATGAATTTCCACCATCAAAAACTAGTTGCCATGTGAAAATTCCTCGATGAATTATGTTAAGAGTTATATTATAAAAAGTCAATTTAAAATAAATTTCATTATGTTCAATTAAATTATTGATGATAAGTGAAAGTACTACAATTTTGGTACTTATACATCTTCAATCTGCCTAATAAGATGAAAGTTTCCCTTATTAAAATAAATCCATTTACCCTTTATATAATATCTAAATTTTAGAATTTAAAGTAGAGTACACATGACCATGTTCTTTATGTACAGAAATATAGTATTTTCTATATAGGGTTATATTACTATTATTACAAAAATGCGAAACTTTCAATATGAACAAATGGTTTATACTAAAAAAGACTATTTTTCCATAAAAACAAAAAAGGGTTAAATACTCTTTTAGACCTTTCATCAAATAGTTAGTAGGCTTTCCTAAAAGAAGCATTAAAGGTGGTAAGAAAAGAAAACTCATATACAACCAACAAAGGAAGATAATAAATAATCTTCGAAACACAAACACAACCCATACACTAGAAACAAAACTCACAATAAACACTTAAACGTATCCGTAAAATAGAGCACAAGAAGGAGGGTTTGAAAATTGAAAAGAGGAATAATACCAACACAGTTTAGGATGCTTCTTCAATGGTGACGACCACAACACACGAGAGGAGCACAAGAGAGGGGACAATGGTAATAGGAACGTAGAGGAATGTTGATGGCTAACACGAAAATGAAGAAAGGTTCATTTTCGTGTTAATAACCTAATACATAAAAACATCATTTCTTATTAAGGTAAATGATGTCATTTTTTATTTTGTTGGAAGAAATATAGTATAATTTTGTGAGGATTAAAAAAACCATTGCCAAATAGGAAGACATTGCCATATTCGTTATCACCTTTGCCTAACATATATAATTTATAATTTATAATTTATATGTTATAGTAAGGAATTTTTATATAATAATTAGATAATTATTATTACACAAAGAGTAACATATATGCTACATAAGTAAGATATGGAAAAATTTACATATAATGTAATATTTAATAAATTAATATAATAGTTAGGATTAAAATGTATACATTCATAATACATTAAGTTAATTACCATGTATGATAATAATAATAATAGCGTTTTAGTTAAAAATAATTTACAATACACTACAAAATGGTAATCAACTTTAAATTTTAATATATAATTTTTATAAATAAATTTTAATAGTATTGAAAATGACTTTAAAAATAATGCCATTTCAAAGATTACTACATGATGTTAGTGTTGTTGATTGCATAACTGTAAAAAAAGTTAATGAACATATTTGATTCTAATATATAATTTTTATTAATCTTTTTAATATATATGATGATTTCGTAACTTTATCTAATCTCACAAAATTGTTTTTATTAACTATAATTTGTATCGTGATTTATGGTATGATATTTTTAAAAATTTTGCAAAATTAAAAAAGTATGAAAAGGGATTAGTAGCGGCAACGTTTTTTGAATTTGGTAGGCAAATGTTGGACATTTGGCGTTGAATTCTACTTTAGTCGCAAATGTAGCGAATGAAATCATTCGGTCCATCTCTGGCACAGGATTTTTCTTCCACTTAAACCACCTTCGTCCATTCATCTTCTTGTCTATTGTCTGCGAGTTTTTGTCCTGCATCGTCTCCTTACAGTTGTACTCCACTTGGTAAGTAGTTCGATGGCCTTTTTTAGGTCTTTTTCTTCTTTCATTTTGTCTAAATGCATGCAATGTTCATCATCGATTTTTAACTTCATTGTTAAGTTGTTTGTGTGTATTGGGACTGATAATGGTTGAATGGTTGTCAATATGTGTTAATGTTGATGAAGAAAGGGAAAAGAGAGATTTTTTTTGTTAATTTCGGTTAAATTTTGGTTGCCTACAAGGTTTTTGATGAAAGTCCTCAATGGTGGCTATGTTTTGCTTTAAGGTTTAGGTGTCACATTTGTTACCTAAAGTGCTGCTAGGTTAAAAAGGTTCCAAAAGCACAAAAAGAACATGTAGAATATGATTGGTATGATTAATTGGATTGCAAGACACACCATGTCACGCACACATATGTTCATACAGTTAATGATACTTAGGCGTTTGGATAATTCACCTTCTTTTGTTATGAGTTTAGTCATAAAGCAATATGTAGATGGGTAGTTAACCATACATTCATAACCTATAAACTTAACTAATTGGTCACTTTGATGGGGAAGAATAATCAAAGTGAATAAAGAGTTGAGATTCCATCTTAAGCCAATTAAACATAAAAATTGATTGGCAGTACAAAACTAGATATAAGGTTATATAAATGAGTTTACCAAGAAAATTTTTTAAAAAATATTTAAAAAGTGTTAATTATATTCTTAGAGTTTGCCTTTTTCCATTTCAATTATAAATATAATTCTTTGAAAATTTTTATTTACTAATGTGATATTGTTTAATTATCAAACAATTTTTTTATATTATATTAGTTTCTATCTATTTATAATTTTAAATTGGTCATTTTGAAACTTAAGAATTTTAATATTACATTGTTTATTTTATAATATAAATAAAGAAAGTGAACAAAATATGAAAAGGTTTATATGACAATTAAATAATATCATAAGGTTAAGTAATCTTTTTTAGAAACTTAGAAATTTTGACAATAAACCTTTAATTAGATTAAATATTGTCTTCTATCTTCTCCAAGATAGTGTTCAAGTTAGAATCTTTTTTTTCAAGTTTATGGAGAGACCGTGTAAGTGTATAAATTATGGGGGACATTTCATGCGTAGAGAGCAGGGTGAGGAATGTGGAACCAAAAGAATTTGTACCACAATGAAAGACGGTTATTGTGTATAGATACTCCATATCTTTATAAATAACTTCCTAATTTAACCCAATTGTGTGAAGCATCATATTTGGAACATAAACATTCAAGAATTATAATATAAGTCCTTAAATCTAAAATATGTGTGTTGAAGTGGTTGATTAAATGTTAATATGTGTTAGGAACCTTGTTTTACTACTGCCTATAAGAAGTTTGACTAAAGTTCACTTTGATAAAATAATGTCACTTTCATATTTGGGTCCTCTGACTTCTCACTCTCGGTTGAATTTTTCCTCCATCACAATCTATAATGAGCCCATAACTGCCACAAAGTCATTTAAACTTTATTAATGGTAAGATACTGGTTACGTGTCCAAAAATTGTAGTTTTTTAACAAGTGTATTATATTAAATATGGAATTGTCTTTTTTCGCAAGCTGTCCTTTGTTTTTTAAAGTTTCGATAATCGACTAACCTTGTCCTTCTTCGTTGTAGTCTGTGGTTGTCTGTCCATTTAAGTAAGTCATTCAACTAATGTCTACCGTATGTTTTGATTTAATAGTACGTGAGTTTATGTTCAGGTTTTATATGAATGCAAAGGATGTGTTGGTTTTGTGTTGTGGTTTGCAATATTATTATAAACATAGGATTGCATATAGGCTGGAAACAGATGATGTAGCTTTGATGAGGCTTATCGGTGAAAAATTCCACAAGCCTAGGAGCCACAGCAAGAAGTCTCTTTCTTGATTTATAGGTGTAAACAGTGCCATGTACCTTAGTGTTTCTTTGCTTTGAAACTTTGTAAACTAATATGTGTGAATTGCATCATGTTTTAGTGCTTAGTTTGATATGTATTTAATTGTCAATTCAATCGTTTAGTATGTGTTTAGGTTAAAATTATGTTAGTTTGCTAAATATTTATATTTTAAGTTTTTTATGGGTTAGTACAAGTTTTGAGCTTAATTATTTTGTTTTTGAGGTATCTTGATATGTTTGTTATTATTTGAAGGTCAACGTCGAAGAATGAAGAAGTTTCGGAGACACTCGGGCTGAAACAATGACCCACAATCATGGCACAATATGCCATAATTGTGACAGAAGTCCAAGACACGGCCCACGATCATGGCCTGCTTGCCACGATCGTGACAGAAGGCTCGAATGTGGCCTACGATTGTAGCCTATATTGGGCAGATGCATAGACACTAAAAAATGTCAAGTTTTGTGGGAGTTTTTGGATCTTTCGAACCCTAAAAAAACCCTAGGGCTGCCCAAAACACAAAAGGTATATAAAGAATAAGACAAAAAAGATGAGAAGCTTTTGCATTAGCCACTTCTGGAGAGAAACCCTAGAGAGAATTGTTGAGAGATTGAGAAAGAGTAGAAGGAAGAGAGAAGTGGAGAAGAAGCTGACATTGACGTATTTTTTAGATCAGGAGTTTTTGAAGTCGCTGCCTTCTGTCTCCATCCAAGATCATTTTTCCTGTTTTTTTTCATTTTTATTATTGTATAAAATTAGGAATAGCAGTTTGTTGATAGGATTTGTGAATGTTGAGATGTTCTAAACTCACCTTCGGGTTTTTTATCTTTGATTTAATGAAATTTGATTGTTTTTATGTTTATTGGATTTATTGTGATTGATTTCTATGATTACATAATTTATAAATAAACTAAGAGGGTGAACTGAATGAAAAATTATTAAATTAGGGTAACAAGAATGAGGTAATTTAATAAAAACTAGAAATTAATCAAATCAGTAATTGTGTGAAGAGAGCACTTGTTATTGCATAAATTCATGTGACAACTAGTTTTTGATAAATCAAAAACCAATAAGTGTTCAACATAGGAGCTCTTTATGATGTGGTGCATGGATCACAACATTCTAGTGTGCACCTCCACACGTGTGTTGAATGCTATTGTTGTAACTCTGCGCAAGAGGAGCAACAATTTAGGTATGGGGTACTTAGTTTATGCCATTGCTGAGTATTATGTCATGGACTGTAGTGGTTTAACTGTCCATCTCCCAGACTTCCTAAATCATCATCATCTATCGCATGCTAAAATCCTTAAGTCCCATAACATGGAACTTTGGGATATTAGCCAAAAGACGCATGTGAAGATCAGGGCTAGTCAAGCGAGTTCGAGTACTATGCTACCTCACAGGCAGAAGAGGAGTCAATGAGTGAGGAGTCTGAGGAGGAAGAAGAAACAGAAGAACTAGGCTGGAAGAAAGTGTTTGACATAATCTTCACAAACACTAAGGTAATTACGGATACACTTGCGGAGAACTCCAGAAGAATGACGGAGATGGCCCGAACACAATGACATCAGAGTCGGCACATACATCATATCCATCATTATTTCGAGGCTCAGGGCATCAAACTTCCATCTCCAACACCTTCTCTGCCTCCATCACCATTAGACTTTGATTCTAACTCTTTTCTTCTTAAATTTAGTCTTTATTTTATTTTTTGCTTTACTTTAATTTATGTTTCTTCTTTCCATGTGTGTCTCACATTGAGGACAATGTGTTGTTCAAATGTGGGGAGGTTTATATGTTTTGCATTGAATGTGAATTTTGCATATTATATGATAGTTATTAGATTGCATTTTGTGAATCGTGTCAATGTGTCAATGGCTTAGATGGATTGAAATTGATTTAATTTTGAACATATTCTATTAGGTTGTGAAGAATCATTAGCTCGCAAAATTAGTGAATTGGGTTCTTTGGTTAAATATGCAGCTTAATTAGGATTTAGTATGGGCTTATCACCCTTTAAATTGCCACATTCATTCACAATTTGAGGTCTTTTGACTTAAGTAGCTTTGCTAGTATTTTTCATAGAACAAGTAGCTAAAGCAACAAGGTAGGCAATAAAAAAATGTGTGTTTGTTAATGTTAAATAAATTATTAGTCCACAGGCCCTCAGGCTATACATAGAGCTAGTAGCTAGTTGGGAATATGATATAGCTGAGTAACCTGATCGACATACATCACAAATGTGTGCCTCAACGTCAAAAGGCTATAATGACATTTCAACCAAATAGTTTAATAAAAAATGACTTAGTCAAGTAACCGGATAGACATTCATTACCAATATTTGCCTCTGAGTAAAAGACTAGGTCTTTGTTAAAATATATATATATATATACTACTACTACTACTGAACTTTTAATAGCTTGTCTTTTTATGAAAACATACTTAGGAGTAGTTACAGAGTTTGAATAACCAAAGAATTATTAATGTGTGTGTGCAATTAGAAAGGGTAAATAAATTAACACTTGGGTTTGGATTAATATGTATATTTAGTTTAAAGTCCCTAGATGCAGATCTTGCATGTTAATGATTTGTTAAGACTTGAATGATTGTGTTTTACATTAAATTTATTTAATAAAGTTGAAGTCATTGTCTCATTATTGCATTGTGTGTTGTGTGTTTGTTATTTTGTTTGCCTGAGGACAAGCAAACGTTTAAGTGTGGGGATGTTGATAAGTGTGAATTGCATCATGTTTAGGGCTTAGTTTGATACGTATTTAATTGTTAATTCAATCGTTTAGTATGTGCTTAGGTTAGAATTGTGTTAGTTTTCTAATTATTTATATTTTAAGTGTTTTATGGGTTAGTACAAGTCTTTGAGCTTAATTATTATGTTTTTGAGGTATCTTGATGTATTTGTTAGTGTTTCAGGGTCAACATCTAAGAACAAAGAAGTTTTAGAGACACTCAGCCCAAAACAATAGCCCATGATCGTGGCACAATAGACCACGATTGTGACAGAAGCACTAGAGTCAGGCCACGATCACGACCCATATGCCATAATCGTGATAGAATCCCAGGATGCTCGGTTGTGGCCCACGATCGTGGCCTGCGTCAAGCAGACAACCAGACACTCAAAAACATCAAGTTTTATGGGAGTTTTTGAACCTTTTGGACCTCAAAAAATCCTAGGGCTTCCCAGAACACAAAAGGTATATAAAGAATAAGACAAAGAAGATGAGAAGCTTTTGCATCAACTACTTTTAGAGAGAAATCCTAAAGAGAATTGTTGAGACATTAAGAGACAGAAGAAGGAAGAGAGAAATGGAGAAGAAGCCAACATTGACATACTTCCCCAATCAGGAGTTTCCGACATCTGCCTCCCATCTCCATCTAAAATCGTATTTCTTGTTATTTTCCATTTTTATTATTGTATAGAATTGGGAATAGCAATTTGATGATAGGATTTGTGAATGTTGAGATGTTCTAAACTCATTTCCAAGTTTTTTATCTTTGTTTTAATGAAATCTGATTGTTTTTATGTTTATTGGATTTATTGTGATTGATTTTGATGATTGTATAATTTGGTAATAAACTAAGAGAGTGAACCAAATGAAAAATTATTAAATTGGACTAACAAGAGCTAAATGATTTAATAAGAATGAGAAATTAATCAAATCGATAATTGTGTGAAGAGACATCTTGCATAGGTTCTTGATAGTTTATTCGAAAACTTCAGATCTTATTAGAGTTTTGGATAGGTTATTAATTGAGAAATTGCAATTTTCCATAATTTGATTAGGGTTTATAATTTAGGGTTATTGGTTCTAACTCGCGAGAGAATAATTAACCATAGGATCGTTTAGAACCAATAATCTGGTAAGTCATAATTGATTAGGTTAGCGTTAAAGATAGGTAAATTCCCCTTTCTCTCAATTGATAGTTTTCTTAGGTTAATTCTTGAGTATATTGCAATAACTAAATTGTTAATATTTTTGTAATTGATGCTTGGATTGAATTGCGTGATCGAATTAAATTCTTGTTTTAGTTTTGCTATCTTTTGAATTTCTACAAATTGTGTTGGCCTTAGATTTTAGGACTAGATTATCCCTCCTTATGGGATCGATACCTTAGGTACTACGCGAACGACCCGTGCTCTTGCAGATTATCGAGGTTAACTAATTAAAACTTACACACATAAGAAAACCACGATCATGAACAAACTTGAATAAGAAAATTGAAGCAGTAGTAACTTGTATTGTCACGTAAAATTGAAAATGAATTTAATGCATAATAAACCTGTAAGATAGTACATAGGCTGGAAACTGGTGATGCAGCTCTGATGAGGCTTATCAATGAAAAATTTCACGAGCCTAGGAGCTACAGCGAGAAGTCCCTTCTCGATTCATAGGTGTAAACAATGCCCTATACCTTAGTGTTTCTTTGTTTTGGAACTTACGAACAAACTTGAATCAGAAATTTGAAAAAGTAATACCTTATATTGCCACGTAAAATTAAATAAGGATTGCATTTAATAATTCAGTTATTAACTTTTTATTGTATAGCTATATAGATAAAAGTTGGATGTCTTATCGGAAATGGTCCACTGAATACGTAGAAGGAGTTAAATGTTTTATACAGTTTGTCCAACATCAAATGGGTGATGAATTTTGTATTTGTTGTCCTTGCATCGATTGCTTAAATGTCAACTTTCAAAGTCAAGATGTGTTATATAATCACTTACTAATCTGAGGTATAGATAAGTTATATACTTCACGGCTTTAACATGACGAATGTAAGTAAGCAAGTTGTAGTGAAAGTATTGGTACAAGTTATGATGATAGTAATAATAATGTCGTAAAGACAAGATTTAATAGACCAGAACGTAACTTTGATTTTGATGAAGATGGTGGCTTATCAATTTTCTCCTAAAAAGTAAGACCATTTGCTGTGGGTAAATATGTGGATTTAACTAAAGACGAACTTGAAATTGCCCATTGTTATATTTTGAAAAATTGCAAGAAAGTCGATATGTATATAGAGTGTGTATATTACTTTTGATTCAAACAATCATAACAGAATTTTGTGATTGAAACTTATTTCCTTATCTCTATTTATGTTTTCAAAAAGAGAGCACAAAGAGTCGATTCGAAGCAAAGGGATTATTAATGTTAAAGAAAGAAAAAAGCTTAAGTTTGTATCATGTCTTAGAAATTGAGTAAGATATATATTGATTACATATTATAAACTTATGAAAATTTGCATGTTAGTCTAATTTCATTTTTTCATACAGATGATACAGTTACATAATAGTAATGCACAAGACGCTACAACAATATTATATTGTTTGGCATATGGGCCTCATATTTGATAGAAAAAAATATACAGGTTGCATTGTTAATGGGGTGATATTTCACATACAAGATCGAGACACTCGACTTAGAAGCCAAAATTGTGGGGTTGTTGTTGAGGGAGCTCATAACGACAACTTTATTGACTTCTACGGTGTCATCTCTGAAATAATAGAGTTGCACTACATTAAGGATAAGAAGGTTGTTCTACTTAAGTGCAAATGGTTTAATCTTACTGATATGAAAGTGAATGGGAATATTACTAACTTCAATGTTAGTAAGACATGGTATGATAATGACCCTTTTGTCCTTGCAATTCCAGTGAAACAAGTTTTCTACCTCAACGATATTGTATTGGGTAGCAATTTGAAGGTTGTTTAAAAGTTTCAACTCTGAAATCTCTTCGATTTTTGTGAAAGGGATAATAGTCAATTCAAAGAGGATGAAGATGAAGTATATCAAGAGATTGAATCAGAGTTCAATAATGAAGTCATTTGAATAGAAAATGCAGATATATCAGCATTCCATAGGAAAAATTCTGATTCCAATATAGTACAACTGGATGAAGCCCAAGCCAATCTTATCATACAAATAAGTAAAGATTATACTCAGGATGAATTAAATGACAATGATTATACATTGGCCGAATATATTAGTGATGAAGAGTCCAATGATAATGTAATTAATGATGATGACTTTTAAAATCTTGATCATGATGATTGAAGGTAAATAAATTCTTTATATTCTCTAAAATGTTATGTTGATATTTGAGTTATGTTAATACGTATTGTTGATATTTCACTTATCTTAATACGTATTATTGATGTACTGGTATATGTTTATACAAAAGGTTGATGTTTGACTTATGTTTATACAAATGTTGTTCTTTTTGTTATATTCATGCAGATTGTTGGTATTTGCCTTATGTATTTGGAATGTTGGTGTTTAAGTTATGTTTTGCAGAATGTTGGTGCATGTTTTATGTTATGCAGAATGTTGGTGTGCGTTTAAGTTATGTTTTTGTGGATTCATGATTTTGAGTTATGTTATGCGGAATGTTGGTTGGTATTTGAGTTATGTTATGCAGAATGTTGGTATGTGTTTTATATTATGCAGAATGATGGTGTCTGTTTGAGTTATGTTCTTGCCGAATGTTAGTGTTTGAGTTATGTTATGCAAAATGTTAGTGTGTGGTTCAGTTTTGTTATGTGGAATGTTGGTGTGTGTTTAAGTTATGTTTCAGCGGAATGTTAGTGTTTGAGTTATGTTTATGCAGAATGTTCATGTTTGACTTATGTTTTGGTAGAACATTGATGTTTAACTTATATTTTTGTGAAATATTCATGTTTGACTTATATTAATGTGGGATGTTGATATTTGAGTAAAGATTATATATAATGTTGACATTTCATTTATAGATATTCAATATAATGACATCTGGTAGAAATAAAGGAAAGAAGGTGGCAACTACCGAATATGTTCCTCCTCCACAACAAAAAAACCCATCCGACCCTATCGAACAACAACCACTAATTTCATCTGCCAATGACGCCAATTAGCAACAACCTCTATCTACCTCAACTAGTATTGAGGGATCTTCAAATCTATTATTCTTAACCACCTATAATTAGAGTTATGCTCAAATATATATTTACATGTTTAATGTGTTTTTTCTTATCATTATTCTTTT
>JAOTAY010020918.1:409-11586 GCA_025629805.1 Erythroxylum baracoense | reverse complement strand
ATGTGTGTTTATATGCTTAATTGTGTGTTGGTTCATTATCGCTGGCTATAAACGTATTAGCTACTGAGCTTCTCAGCTCACCCTATTATCTTTCCACTCCTCAGGTGCAGAAATAGCAGATCAACGTTAAACCTTGCAAAAAAATTCGGCTGACTCCAAGAATTCCTACTTTGTAACTAAGTTAGTTCATAAACTTTTAGGACTCTAGAAGTATATCAAGCATGAACATTCATGATTGTATTTTTGTATTATGCTACTGATGTGGCTTTTGTTTGAAATTGAAGTTATGTATGAACTTTGCTGTAACATCCTGTTACCCATGTTAAGGCTAGAATAGTAAATTATAATAAATTATTGAGAAATTAGGAAAATACACGTCATGCGTAAGTTAAATGTGTCACGCACATTTTTGCACATTCATATAATTGTACATGCATTCATTGACATTTTCGGGTACAATTGTGTTAGTAAAAAGTGAATTTTGAATTATTTTTAAGCTGAAAATTTATTTGAAGGGTCATATTATTATTTCAAAATTTTTAATGAATTTTGGAATTTTTCAAAAAAATTTGGAATATTTTGGACCAATTATATTTGTGACAAATGGCTTGTATGTATGGTGACACGTGGACTGCTAATAAGTGACAAATGGAATACATGCACAAGGACACGTAGTACATGTTTTAGGTGGAAGAATCGGTACAACTTTGTTCCACTCTCTTGTTCTTCACTGAAAGTACAGCTTTCAAAACTCTCTTTATGTTTAGTCATCACCGAACAACAACTTGTTGATTTTGTATCTTTGATTCACTCTCACTATTTGAATTCCGATTGAATCAAGTAAGTTGTGTTCCAGTTTGGTTTTGGATGTTGTAAATGAAGTTTTGATGGTTGAAAATGAGTTCTTGCATGAACAAAAAAAATGGAGTAGTTTTGGAGTCGATGTGGAGTTGTTTAAAAAGTGCTGGAAATTTTAAGTTGCATGTGTGATAATCAGATTTTGATGTTTAATATGAATCTTGGATTTTTGGAATTTTATGAGTACTGACGAGCTAAAAATGGGTTAGAGAAATTGTTTGCAAGTGATTGGAGTTAATGGATGTGAGAATGAGTTTCTAAAAGGTTACAGTAGAGAGAGAGAAAGAATGGTGGGTGTTTTGGATTTGTGATTTTGGGAGAGTAAAATTGAATTTGATTTGTGCAGAGTTTGCTTTTGGGAGTTAGAAATGTGGAATCGATGAATTAGGATTGTGATTTTGCTGGAAAAAAAAAGAAAGAAAGAAAGAAGAGGAGAAGAGTAGTTCGGTGATCTGGGTTTGATGAAGAAGATGAAGTTGGCGTGCTAGAGAGAGAAAATGTGATGGTTTATTTGTGTGGGTTAAAAAACTAGAGTATTTCATTAAATAACCCTCAGTCTTTTGCCTATAACGTTTTCATCCCAACTCCAAATATCTTGAAACTTAGACCAATGGATTCCTAAGACATTTTCCTTTCTCTTGATAAAAGTTTAGAGTTATCTGAATTGATTTGAAAGTGATTGATAGGATGAAAGTGTGGAAGTTTGCTGGAATGTTATGAATTGGAAAATTTTCATGATCATGCTTTGGTTTTCTAATTATAACTTGAGCTGTAGATATCTGAATGAGTTGATTCTTGATTCTTATGAAACTAGAGACATATGTCTACAACTTTTCTGCAGAGGCCGAATGTTAACTCTATCTTTAAGCATTTCAAAATCTGGTTGGAAGTAGAGTTAGGAGTTTTGTTACAGTTTAAAAATAGTATGAACTCTTTTGGATATAACTTTCAGTATACTAAATCAAATTGTATGGTTCTGGTGTTATTAGAAACTAGAAACATAGTGGAACAATTTTCTAGAAGAAAGTGTTACTAAAATACACCATTTTCCTTGTCATAATGATCACGCAAAGTTATCCCGAAAGGGTGTGTTAGGATGAAAATGTTGAGGTGTGCTGGAATTTGACAACTGGAATGTTTTTACTGAACATGCTTCGGTATTTTGGCTATATTTTGATCAGTAGAGTTACAAATGAAATGATTCTTGATTTAAATTGAACTAGAGACATTTTTCTACAAAATGTAAGAAGAAAGTGAATTTGAATTCTGTCCTTAAGGGTCTTGAAATTGAGCTTGAAAGTAAGTCTCAGCTTAGGCTGTAGCACTACCAGGGACAGAAATCTTGTCCTGTGGTTATTGAATAAACTGTATTGATGTGGGCCGAAATAGGCTGAGTTGTCCTCATTAAACTTATAGCTTATTCTCTTAGCTTTAAATTGGTATAAGGTTTGTAATTTTTTTACATTTAAGCTGAAAGATATGAGTTGTACAATTAGAGGGTATGATCATGCACTAACCAAAAGTTCACATGTGCACAGTCTATGGTATTTTGTGCATAACTCATTGAATACCGAATCAAATTAGATCATCTTAGAGTCATAAGAATCTTAAGACACTGTAGAACAACGTTACAGAAGGACGTTTTGCCTAATTTTGTCATTTATCCTATCAGATTAATTATGCAAAGTTAACCGAAAATTATATAGGTAGAAAATCTGAAGTGGTCAATTAGGTTATGATACTGATTTCACATTGTTTTATAATGGTCCAAATTATAAATATAAATGATATTAATGAGGGCTTGATATCTGAATGTTTTGATGAATAGAATCAATATGATACCCCAGAATTGTTATTGAACATGCATTATGCATACATTCTATACATTGATGTGCATAAAAGAACACTTGTACATTTATGCAACAATATGATCTTTGTGAATGTGTTGTGTATGTTATAGAGGAGCACATCGGATGCTAGTCGGACATTGCCTGACCATCCAGGTAATAGCTTCTTGGAGCGTACAGTGAGTCAACCTAGACGATTTCCTGGGGTTGATTTGATTTAAATTTTGTTTGATTTGTTAAAATTTTTATATTATTGAATTTTTTGTGAGTTGTTTCTAGATTCTGGACCTGAGGTCTGAGGAGTTTAATAGTTGGACATGTATTGGAAGTGTTCTGATTTGATATGAATTTTTGAAT
This sequence comes from Erythroxylum baracoense, assembly GCA_025629805.1. Lineage (NCBI taxonomy): Eukaryota > Viridiplantae > Streptophyta > Magnoliopsida > Malpighiales > Erythroxylaceae > Erythroxylum > Erythroxylum baracoense. The sequence continues at coordinate 8,524 of JAOTAY010020918.1, read as the reverse complement.
GACATTTGATTCTCAACCAAAGTTGAATGCCGAACTTAGGTCCAATGACTGTGAAAAACTTTGTCTGAGCGTTTGAATAAGATTGTGATATATGACATATTCAGTATTTGATGCACTTCATAAAATGCATGCTCAGATAAAGGTATTGTGACTTAAGCAGCCAGTTTGAAGCGCTTTCACGTAGAGCTTTAATCTGTGATTATGTTATGCACGTAGAGCTATGCTCCGTGATTCTGTTCTGACTGAGCCCTGTGGGCCAATATTTGTATAAGTATGTGATAGGCACTCAGTCACAACAATAAGAAAGAATTTGAGTCTCATGCATATAACATTATAAGACTGAAATTTATTGAATGATTGCAAAGCTGAATGAGTGATAAATTGATGTGATTTGTTTTGCTATACTTAGCAATGTGAATTGTGTGATCTTATGATATCCCATGTTATGTGAACATCTGGAATATGTTTATGATCTGGATGAGTGCTGTAAAATATGTATTATGTGTATGTGATCTCGTTAAATCATCGATGATAGTTCACTCATTGAGTTCGCAAAACTCATAAAAATTACAATGTGGTTTTTCAGGCATGAGACAGGAGACCTAGTTCTTAGACAGGATTAAAGGACCCTTTTTGGATTTTATTATGGCTCATAGGTCTGTCAGCTGGCTCCAGGAGTGTTATGTCTTGTTTTTTTGTTGTTGTTTTTGTTAGAACCTGTATGAGGTTATGTAAGTAATTGTCTAAAGGAAATAATGTAAATTTTATGGATTAATGCAATGAATGGTTTTTAAAATTTACTGACTTTTAAATGATGTTAGTCGATCCCATATGTAAGTTGGAATTATTTTGCTCTAATATACCATTATCATAGGTTATGTTCCTGAAAGTTTGGGTATGTACCCTATAGTAGTGGGATGTTGCAGTATCGAAGGCCTTATGAATATCAACCTTTAGAGCACACCATGGTAGTGAGTGATCAAAGTGATAATCGTGCATTAGCTCTTGAGTAAGAAAAATAGCACCCACAATTTGCCGCCCCGAAACAAAAGTCATCTGAGCTCTCTCAATCACCTCTAGTAGAACAACTTTAAATCGATTTGCAATGACCTTTGAGATGCATTTATAAAAGACATTGTAGCAAGAGATCAGTATAAAGTCATTCAGTGTTTGTGAGCTCTCTACTTTTGGAACCAAAGTGATCCTAGTGGAGTTCACACATCAAGACATAACTTAAGTAAAGAAAAAATACCACACTGCTATCCTGAAGTCTACTCCAATAATGTCCCAACACCTCTTATAGAAAAAAAGGTGTATCCGTTAGGCCCTAGAGCCTTATCTTCTGGAATGGAGAATAAAGCAGTACATATTTTTTCATTTGAAACTAGGCTTGCCAAGGACTGAACCATATTCTCTAGGATACACCCAGTGAAGAATCTAGCAATATCAACTGAAGGTGTAGAGGGGGGATCTAAGAATGCCATGAAAATAATCCACTACCATCTGTCCCAGTGCTCTTTGATCAGTGATAAAAGTGCTTGTCTCATCATGTAAACCATGTACCCTACTTATGACCTATTTATGAATTAAGGATCTGTGAAAGAATCTATTGTTTTGGTCGCTAAGAGCAAGCCATTGAATCTGAGATCTCTGTTTATAGAATGACTCTTCATCTTGAATTAATTGGGAGTATTAGCAAGGGAGATCGCGCTCAGCAATACCTAAATCTAACGAGAGTGAGGAAGCAGCCAAGACTGCCTGAGTTGTAGTCCATTGGGCTCGGGCCTCCCTAACTCTGTTGGAAATGTGACTGTAGTCCTAAAAGTATAAGAACTTCAGCCCCTGCTTTAGCAAACCTAGTCATTGAGTCAAACAAAACATCAGATCCCCTCTCACAGGTGCAGTCCAAACCCTTCTAACAATCTCCAAAAACTCGGTATGATCAGCCTAACATTTCAGAAACTTGAAAGGAGTAGGAGGCCGATGTCGCGGAACTTTAAACTGAACCACCATAGCACGATGATCAGAGATATCTTTTGGAAGAAACTCTATAAAGGTATTAGGCCAGGAGGAAAGCCATATGGAGTTTCCAAAACTCCAATCCAAATGCCTAAGAATAGAACCCTATCCCTCATGACCATTATGCCAAGTGTATCCTAAACTCCAGTAAGGAATCTGTAATAGCTCTACATCGTATAAGCATTGCCTAAACTCATCCATATGACTGTACCGTCCAATATCTCCACCGACTTTATCAGAGTAACTCAGAATAACATTAAAATTTCCCAACACCAACCAAGGCATAGAAGTAAAGCGCTCAACCTACCCTTAGAAAAAACCCCAAATCTCTCGCCTAGTGCTCGCGTTATTGGAACCATAAACTACTTTCAGGCCAAATGTAGTACCCTCTATTAGTCGAGTCACATCACAATTAATACCATAAAGTGTAAACACCAAACTCCATATCTCAAAAATGTTCGAATCCCAACATAGCAAAATTCAACAAGCTAGCTGATCCATCACATTACTCAGTCCCATCCCTGACAAGTCACAAAAACTACACCCTTAAGGTTTTAAGAGGCTATCTTTGTCTCCAAGAGACCAACCAAACCAAGATCATGATGTCGAATCTAATCCCAAACTACTCATTAAGTATTGGAGCCATTGAGGCCCCTATTATTCCAACTTCCTATCATAAGAAATGGAATAATAAAAATACTGCAAAACTCAACTAGAGGAGCTAGGGCCCTCACTCCCTCTATCCTTTGTCAACCCTGAAAAAAGATGAGCAAGAGGAGTTGACAAGTCATCAAGTGAAAAATCTCCAAAGGTGCCAGCAAATTTGGAACCGTGACTACTACTAGGAATAGATGTCTCTAAACTTAGAAGACAAGGCATCTAGTTAAGAGTAGTTCTCATCTGTGTAAAAACAACTTGACTAAGTGTCTGACTAAGACTAACTCGCCCCTCAATAGAAACAATCTGTCCTAGTTTTAAGGGATGACTAGGCAGTCGACGTAGAGTAATTAGCTTCATAGTAACAACATCATGAGCATCTAATCACCCCAAATTGTCATAAGTAGGAATCTGGATTTCTTCCCTAACTATAGAAAAGGAAGTTGTAGGAGGAGGAGTAGGTTATATTGGGTCTACAACTCTAGGGCTCTGGTCTAGTAACACCTCTCAGGTGGTGGAAGCAACAACCTGAGGTGCTGCAGTAGTCAGGAGGACACATGAATATCCAAAAACACTACACTGGGAACACCACTTAGATGTCCTCTCATGCTCCACTCGGACACGGATTAATTCACCGTTCATACCACTAGCAATCTCAATCTCATAAATAGGCTCAACACCAGCATAAAGCTCAACACAAAGTTTGGCAAATGAAAGTCGAGTCCTGGCAAATGTATGCCGATCACAACTAAGTGGTCTCTCAATCCTGTTGGCCAGGAGACCAAAGCATCGGTCATTCCATAAAGGAAGCGGTAAATTATTTAATCGTACCCAAACTGGCACTTTGGAAACCTGTGATTTGTCAAACACAAAATGAGTGTGCCACTATTGTAAGACCATGAATTTTCCATCAAAAGTCTATGGTCCTTGTTTGAAGATCAACCATAAAGCCTCCTCTGATTGAAAACGAAAAAGGAAAAACCTGGTGCCTGTAGATATAACATCCTCAAGACCAAGTGTCTTCTAGGCCCTCGTCGCAATGGATTGCATGGCAAGGAAGGGCATACTATGTCCTGGAAAGAAACCGACTAAGCATTAGGTCCACTGATAGAGACTGTCAGCTATATGGTCATCTGGAATCACTACGGGCCCAGTCGATGTGTCATGGGGTCTATCCAAAAATTGAAATCCAGTATTGGAATTGGTGATTCAGACTTTCTCAAACTAGGAGAAATATGAAGGTTTTTTCATAGATTTTCTAATTTTCTGCATAGGTTTTCTTATTTCCTCTTTAACATGCACTGCAGGGGGAAAAATTGGAATTAATCAAAGGGGAAATATTGTAAATACCTCCTCCAAAGGCAGATGAGGCATTTTGGCTAGGCTTCACAATTGGTCTTAGTTGTGGGAGAGGAACAGGTGATGAGATGGGCTTCACCGTAGGATAACCAGTTGGTAGGAGTTCCTCTGGCACTGTATGGATTGTTGAAGAAGCATGCTGTAGATCCACTTTCCTTCATAGTTCTTTCCCAACCCGTTGAGTGGGAGGAGACTATGGTGGCGTCACAGGTGACGAGTTATCTCTGATGGCTCTATCTTTTACTCCATCACCGGTGGTGACAAAAGGGTGGATATAGGGTTACGAAGACCTTCAGGGAGTTACTGGAAACTTAGGAGTTAAATGATTCGTGGGTGCGATGTTGTTTGTAGTGCTGGGTGCAGTGGAGTGTGATAGAGAACCGAAAGCTTCGATCCTAATTTATAGGTTATGTTGTGATCCAATTGTAAAACCAAATGTTGGATTTTGCAAATCAGGAGATTTCGAGGACAATGGTGTGCTTTAGACTGGAAGGGGAGTGCCGAAGGAAATTTCAGCAACTATAGCGACAACGGCAGTTGGCATGGTGACGATCCAGCGGTTGACAATGGCCGAAGTTGAAGACTTCTTCTTCAGGGACATGATGGTAGAAAAGAGTTGAGAGGGCAAAAATTTCAAGAACCCTAAACCTTAAACCATAAACCCTAAAGTAAAGGCATCCATTTCTTTAAATAATGGATTTACCTTCCTTCAGATTCTCAATTAATTCTATCATCAAGGGTATCATACAGCCCTACGCCACCTCAAAAGTTCCTTTTACTAGAAGAAGATGAAAGAGAGTGTCAAAAAATTCATGCGGTGTCAAAGGCATAAGGTGGGTCTCCAAAAGCCAGCTGGGTTACTCTAACCTCTACCGATGCCATCTCAAATTTGGGCAGACATTTTGATGGATTTCATTGATGGAGTTCCATTATAAAAAGGTAAAATAGTCGTTTTTGTGGTAGTTGATAGACTATCTAAATAAGCCCATTTTGTTCTGCTATCTCATCCTTATATTACGTCTGGGTTTGTATAAATATTTTTTGATAATATCTTCAAGCTACATGGGATGCCTCAATCTATTATATATGATAAAGATGTAGCATTCACAAGTTCTTTCTGGAAAGAACTACTTAGGCTATAGGGAACGCATTTCAACTTTACCAATGCTTATCATCCACAGACAAATGGTTAGATCGAGGTATTTAATAGAATAGATGAGATGTACTTTCGATGTTTCACCAATTCAAATCATAAGAATTAGACAAAATGGGTAGCTTAGACTGAATACTATTATGACACGAGCTAGCATTCCTCCCTTCGGTGTATGCTATTTGAAGTAGTTTATTGTAGGCTACCACCTTCACTTTAATCTTATGTACTCAGTACGGCAAAAGTGCAAATGGTGGAGGATGTTCTCATAGAAAGGGATAGGATTGTTACAGAGCTGCATCAAAGACTTTCATAGGCATAGAATCAAATGAAGCAAGATTATGATAAGAGACATAGGAAAAAGGAGTTTGAGATAGGAGATTTGGTGTTTGTTAACCTGCATCCATATCATTAATTGTTGAATAGAAATAATAGGTAATAGAAACTTACAGCCAAATTTTATGGACCATTCTGAGTGTTTGATTGAATTGAGAAGGTTGCTTATAAGTTGAAATTACATTCTTCCAGTAAGGTATATCCTGTCTTCCATATCTCTGTTTTAAAACAATATATTGGGATTCAGAGGTTACATTTATTAATTTACTTGCGTATGTTAAGATGGGAAATGTGAGACAACCTCTTAGTAGGGTGAATCTGAATCTGAAGCTAGCTGGGTACATCAGGTCTCTTTTAGTCAGCAATTTCCTACTCATTAAACATAAGAAGTTTTTAAAGGAGCGAGGTATGTTACATATCCCAAATCAATCTCGATTATCTCTGCCTATTAGGAGTGTATTGCTATGTTAGTTGTTATTTAGTTAAGGTCTTGTTTAGCAATTAGCATATCTATTAGTTGATTATATCAACAGCTAGTTAACAGCGAATTATGAACATCAGTTGATTTGACTAGTTGATAACATCAGTTGTTTATTAAAGATGTTTGGTATAATTAGCTAATTAATATTACTTGTTTATGTGTAAAATGACTTATAAGGATATGACTTAAAAAATATCTTATTTCATTATGAGCAATGTTCTAAAATTGCTCTTTCCATTTTCATCTTCGTTTAAAGTCAACATTCTATTCCTAGCTTTTGATTGAAAAATTATAACTAAAATATCTGTTACGAATTGTGAGCATAGCCTATGATTGTTTGTTGCAGTTTTAAAAAGGAACTAATACTTTTCACCTGCATAAAAGATTTAAGTTCATAAAAAAATGGGCAACATGAACTGGTAGGGAAAAGGGATATAAAGTAATCATGCTTAGAAAGATATGAGAATCAGGAAGACTTATCCAAGTAGCGTGAGTTTGGTTGATGATAGGTGCTTAATTGATTAGTTAATTATTTCATAACACTTAGCGATTAAGGACAATATATTGCTTAAAATACTCATTTTGACTCATATATGATTAGGCATGCTTTGGAAGCAAAGAAGTTAAAATGAGTCAAAAGTATGATATTTGGGTCATTTTTTTAAGATTAATTTTCACTTGTCTCTATGGAACAAGAAGAAGAAAATTAAAAAAATAAAAAGACTAGAAAAATGAAAACATAAAAAAGATGAATCAAAGTGGCTCATGGTGGTGCATGTTTCATGCAAAGGTGCAGCACCAAAAAAATGGATCAAAACGCAGAATTAAAGCAGCTGGGAAGGAGCAGCATAAAACAACAACATAGCAGATGGAAAGCACTGATGGATGAAACGAAGATGTTTAATAGATGCGTTGATTTTAAAAGAGGGCGTGAACACTGTAGATGGACCAAAAATTAAATCACTAAATAGAGAATAGTAGTGTAGAAGAGAGGAGGCGTAGTAGCAAGAGCTGAGAAGTTCAGCTAGGTTATTCAATGTGGGGGCTAAAGCTTTTTTTTAGGAAAGACCCATGAAGGGCTAGACATCTCGAAGCTGATTTGGAGGTGACATCGACGTCAATGACCCGAGTTAAGTGTATTTCACTATTTTTGTTGTTTCTTTCTCTCATTAGAAATTAATTATGTTATATTATATTAATTGATTTGGTTTTTTGTATATGGATAATCTTATTCTCGTTATTGTTCAGTATTTATGCATAAACTCATTGGGTACTGTGAAAAGATGATTTTAATGCATTCATTAAATTGTTTATTTGCAAACCCATTACTAGAATTTCAATATAATCCAGAATTATTATATTTAAAATTCACGTGCAGCGACTAACTTAGGTTAAATGATGCATCGTATGTAATTATTGCCTTAATTAATCGGTTTTCTTAATTCATAATGCTACTGCCCAATTGAATCTAAAGATTATATTCTAGGCTATTTGGTAGTTAGGTTTAATTAACAATCATATCTTAATTAAATACGACCTAAAGGAAAATTCGGATTAATTATTTACCTATGATTAATAGTTGCTAGGAGAAGTTTCAGAACAACAAATCTATGAAATATGTTTGATTAGGTACAGGCTGAGATTTAACCAAAGAATAAGGTCCCTACTGAATTCCCCACTTTTATCATTTTTTACATGTTTTCTTTCAGCTGTTTTTATTAGTCTAGTTTTATTTTATTTTCTTATTTATAAAATCAAAACCCCCTAAACTTAAAAACCGATTAATTTGATTTCAAAAACTTTGCACACATTCTTTATGGAATCGATGTAAACTCACCACTACTATAGTAGTAGTATAGTTTTTATTTTGAATAGCGTTACAACACGTTATTAATTTTGGCACTAATTTTTTCTTTTGCTCTTACTCTCAATCTTATAACCAAGATTGGACTTATTAACCTAACTTTGTTTATGGATGGGATAACCATCAGAATTACTTCTATGACAGTTTGCAGGAAGCACATCAATTTCTGTATAGACCAGAAGTTTCTTATCATGATTCAGGTACACCTCTACCCTAGTGACTTAATGACGGATCATCGCCCCCAATTTC
>JAOTAY010020917.1:0-11589 GCA_025629805.1 Erythroxylum baracoense | reverse complement strand
AGGAAGGTTATCGTTTTGTATTTGATAATACAGTTGTAAATATTTCTATCAATACAAGACATATCGGTACAGCCTTCTTATCCTACGGACTTTATAGTTTGTGTCTTACTCCTAACGAAATGTATGCCTCTTCATATGTTACTGAACCTGCTACTCGAAAGAGGACCTCCATAAAGGATACATCGTACATGTTGTGGCACAAACGTCTTGGCCACATTTCCAGGGAAAGGGTTGAGAGACTGATAAAGGATAACATTCTGCCAACTCTAGACTTCAGTGATCTGGAAACATGTGTCGATTGTTGTAGAGGCAAGTTGACCAAGATAAAGAAGAAAGGGTCAACTCATGCTTCAGGCCTGCTGGATCTCATACATACGGATGTTAGTGGTCCCTACACAGTTACAATGTGCAATGCAATATATTTTTTGACATTTATAGATGATTATTCCCGATATGGATATGTGGTCTTGCTTAAAGAGAAGTCTGAAGTTCTTGATAAATTCAAGATCTTCAAAAATGAAGTCGAGAACCAATTGGGAAGATCAATAAAGGTTGTCAGATCTGATAGAGGAAGGGAATACTATGACAGACATGGGGTTACATGATAAGAAAAAGGTTCGTTTGCCAGGTATTTGGAGTCAGTGGGAATAGTGGCCTACCTCACTATGCCAGGTAGTCCTGAGCAAAATGGTGTAGCTGAAAGGCGTAATCGCACCCTAAAATACATGATGAGGTCAATGCAGAGCAGGACCAACCTACCTGGGTACCTATGGGGTGAAGTCGTGAAGATGGCATTATACATCTTGAACAGAGTCCCTAGCAAGTCAGTGCCAAAGACGCCTTTTGAGCTTTGGGTTGAGAGAAAACCAAGCCTTGCACACTTTCGTGTGTAGGGCTGCTCTGCTGAGGTAAGATTATATAATCCTAATGAAAACAAGCTGCAACCTCGTTCAATTTTGTGGGTTATCCTGACCACTCTAAGGGCTATAGATTCTACTGTAGAGACGGAGGAGCCAGAATTGTGGAATCACAGACGGTAAAGTTTCTGGAATTTGATGTCTATGATGAGGGAGGACCTTCATAACCTCCAGAAGTCAGCAGGACTGATACAACAACTGTGTTGTATCAACCTCTCATACAGTCAGCTCCAGTGAATCTAGACCCCAGTACACAACCTATATAGGCACATGAATCTACACCTTTTCAAGAGGAGGTTTCTGAGGTACAAGAGCCTGTGTAGCTATGCAGATCCACCAGAGAGAGACGACCTGCGATCTCATCAGACTACATAGTCTATTTAGGTGAACAAGACTATGATATTGGACATGTAAAGGATCCAGTTACTTTTACAGAAGCCGTTTTTGGACCTTATGTAGATAAGTGGTGGGAAGCAATGAAGGACGAGATGCAAGCTATGAGGTATAATAAGGTGTGGGAGCTTGTTGCATTACCTCAACATTGCAGGCCTGTCAGTTGCAAGTGGCTGTTTAAGACTAAAAAGTACGCACAGGGACAAGTTGAGCAGTTGTTAGAGGGTTCACTCAAAGAGAAGGAATTGACTTCAATGTCACCTTCTCTCCTGTATCCTCAAAGGATGCATTTAGGGTGATTATGACATTAGTAGCTCATTATGACATGGAGCTATATCAGATGGACATGAAGACCGCCTTCCTAAATGGTGACCTTTATGAAGAGGTCTATATGGAACAACCTGAAGGTTTTCAAGATCAAAATGTAGCTGACAAAGTATGCAAGTTGAATAAATCAATATATGGTCTGAAGCAAGCTTCCAGGTAATGGTACTTAAAGTTTGATGAGGTTTTAACCTCATTCGGCTTTGTGGAAAACAAAGTCAAAAGATGCTTATACCATAAGGTTAGGAGGAGCAAAGTCATCTTCTTACTTTTGTATGTCGATGGCATCTTGCTCGCGTTAAATGATTTGACCATATTGCATGAAGTTAAGCAACTATTGGCCAAAGATTTTGACATGAAGGATTTAGGTGAAGCATCTTTTGTCCTAGGTATACAGATTCACCGCGATAGATCTCAACACACATTAAGTCTCTCACAAAGAGCATACATTGAACGGGTACTGTAGAGGTTTAATATGGCTGAATGTAGACCTATTGTAGCACCTATATCTCATGGAGAGAGACTATCTTTGGCACAATGCCCAAAGAATGAGGTTGAAAGAGATACTATGAGGAATGTTCCGTACTCTAGTGCTATTGGTAGCCTGATGTATGCCCAGGTATGCACTAGGCCCAACATTGCATTTGTTGTTGGACTACTGGGTCAATATCTGGCTAATCTAGGTATAGGCCATTGGAATGCAGTCAAACGGTGTTGAGATATCTTAAGGGTACCAAGAATTATATGTTGACATATAGAAAAGTCGACAATTTAAACCTCACAGGGTATACGGACTCAGACTTTGCCATATGTCTAGATGACCGCAAATCTACATTAGGATACATTTTTATGTTAGCAGGTGGTGCACTATCGTGGAAGAGTGTTAAGCAGACACTGGTTACTTCCTCGACCATGCATGCAGAGTTTGTTGCATGTTATGGAGCTGCTACACAGGCAGTTTGGCTCAGAAACATGATTTCTGAGTTGTCTGTGGTGGATTTGATAGTTAGACCCATACAGTTGTACTGTGATAATCTTGCTGCAGTGTTGTTCAGTAACAACGACAAGAATATCACAGGGTCTAAGCATCTAGAGGTCAAATATTTGACCATAAAGGAGCTGATTTAGAAAGGTGACGTTGTAGTGGAGCACATCAGGACTGAAGACATGTTAGCTAATCTGCTGACTAAAGGACTTCGCCCATTAGTATTTTCTAGACATGTATCCAGTATGGGGGTGCTGAAGTCTTTTGACAGCAGTAGTTAGGGATCACTTTGTTTTGCTCCTTAAATCTGTGTATATTAGGTGTATTATGACATTATTGTATATTAGTAAAAGTGGCCATGTTTTCTCAGTTACAAATGTTTTGCATGTAGTCATAATACACATAAGAGTCTTAAGATTTGTGTTGATCTTAAGCAGTTGAAGGTCATTGGGCATAAATAAAGACTGACCTGAACTTATGTCATTAAACGCATTAAGTTTATATGGATATCCTTAAAGTTTCAAATGACATAAGGGGATTTAAATTTTTAATCCCTTAAAGGTTTCCTCCAATAATAGGGGAAACAAGTTTTTTCTAATGTTGGTTAGCATTCGGTGAGGGAAAACTAGATTTCTCTATTGCGTTTCAACATAAAGTGAGAGAAATCGAGAACTATAGACGAAGATGATATGTATTAGATCATAAGGGTATCATCATAGTCTACCACACTCCATTTTCCCTTTCATGTTAGTGAGGTATTAGGTATTTGTGATTATATTGGACCTGTGTCACATATGATATATGTGTCTGATATCTTCCGGTATCGAAAGCCTTGAGGGACAGAATGTAGGACTTCCATTACCTTGGATCAAATGATTTTTCAAAACTTTTGGTACCATTATAGTAACATGACTTAACCGGATGTTTTAAACTGTTTTTAAAACTAAACTTAAACTACAATTAATACCTGTCCAAGGGGGAGATTGTTAGACAATTTTATCCTTAAGGGCAATTTTGTCATTTTCCTCATTAATGGATAGTTATTAATTGCAATTTGGTTTTTCATTAAATTACTGGTTAAGTAACGCAATTTGATCCAATTAAAGGTAATAAGGTGACCTAATAAATAATCTAAATTAATACGTCGAAGTTTGGGTAGAAAATGGGTCCCTTTCAGTATGGACCTGGACCGTATCAGCCTTATGATGGGGAAGCCCGATATGGAAGTCTATATATATATACGGGGGGTCTCCTGTAGTGGCAAGGTAATTCGCGAGCATTTGAGAGCTCCGACCCATTAAGAGCGCTCGCGTTCTGAGCAAACCATAAAAAGACCTAGAACTCGAGCCAGTGATTAATCTCAACAAGGTACCAGGAGGTTTTGAGTACATTTGACTACAGAAAAAGGAATCCAAAGTTCAATTGGAACTAAAAACAGGTATTCTGCATTTCTTCATTTTTAACCCATTCACGGACGATCCTGAGTATGTAGTAAAGCCTGCTCTACGCGTTAAAGGACTAGGCAGTGCCAACGGGGTTTTGCCATTCGGAAGAGGGTAGCCGGTGGTGGGCCGATAAGGATCGTGCATGGTGTCGAAATTGAGTCCACGTGGATTGATAAATCAAAATGTCAAATTCAAGTCTTTTGAGATATGTCTTATGGTCATTTGCGTGTCTTAAGTTATGACGGAGGTTTCTTAAGAAGCCTTATTTACGTACATAGGATTAAATGTGAATGGAAAATACTGAAGAAATGTGAACGGTTTCATAACTTTCCAACGAGCTTTTTGAAGTTGTAACGAATGCGAATCTAGCGAGACTTGGAATGAGAGTTGCTCATTGCCACACATTAAAACCTTTTTGTAGCTTTCTGAATACGTGAACTTCTGAATGGGATAGAATATCCATACATTCATGATTTGCTACATTAGCTACAAGAGACCTTAAACTTCTATATAAAGCTTCCATATTGGACCTCCCCATCACAAGATCAATATAAGTCTGATTCATATTGATTGAAGTCCATTTTCCTTTTAGACTTCGACCTATTAATTTAGATCTTTTATTGGGTCAACTTATGATCTTTATTTGAACCAAATTATGTAACTTAATCGATAAGTTATTAAAAAACCAAAAAATACAATTAATTGTTGTCTACCAAATAGGAAAATGTCTAAATTCTCCCCCTTAGACAATAATCAATTGCATTATCGACTCAAGTTTAAAACCAATTTAAAAATACGGTTAAGCCAAATTACTGAATTGGTACCAAGTTTAAAACAAAACGTTTGATATAAAGATATTGATAGTCCATCATTATGTCCCGCAAGGCTTTCGATACAAAAAAATATCAAACACATGTGTCATACATGACACAGGTCTAATATAATCACACATATCTAATACATCACTAACATGAATAAGAAAATAAAGTATGGCAAACTCGAATGATACCTATATGATATGATATGTATCATCTTTCTATTAGGAAGTATCGATTTCCCTAAACTTTATGCCAAATTGCAATCTTATTTTCTCTTACTAAATGCTAAACTGCATTAGAGAAAATCTTTATGTTCTCTCATTAAATGCTAAACTGCATTACAAAACACTTTTAGGGGATTAAATACTTATATCCCCCTATGTTATGTCAAAATACATGGATATACATATTAAACTATACGTGTCCTAATAATGTAGGCCTAAGGTTAATTTATATATATGCCTAATGACCTTTAAAAGGCTTAAGATCGACACAGGCCTTAAGACTTTTACATGTATTATGGCAACGTATAGTAATAAGTATGACTGAGGATAAACGATGATCATCTTTGTTAACAACAATCATACTGTCATAATACACCAAAATGTATAAACATACAAGGAGTAAACATAACGATCCTTATATCATAATGTCTAAAGACTTTAATACAACCTTACTGTATACATATCTTTCAAACATAAGTGGGTGAAGTCCTTTAGTTAAAGGATAAGCAAGCATTTCGTCAATCCTTAAATGCTCCACCTTAATGTAACCTTTTAGTATCAATTCCTTTATGGTCAAATACCTGACCTACAAATACTTAGACCTTGTGATATTCTTATTGTTGTTACTAAACAACACAGCAACAAGATTATTACAATATAACCGAATGAGTCTAACCACGGAATCAACCACAGACAACTCAAAAATCAAATTCCCGAGAACTGCTTGTGAAGAAGCTCATAGCATGCTACAAACTTTGCATGCATAGTCGAGGAAGTCATTAGTGTCTGTTTGACACTCTTCTACGATACTACACCATTTGCTAACATAAAATGTAGTATGAAGTGGACTTTCAACCATTTAGATACATAGCAAAATTAGAATCTGTATACCCTACGAGGTCTAGGTTATTGACCCTTCTATATGCCAACATATAATCTCTAGTTCCCTTTAAGTATCTTAACACTCACTTAATAGTATTCCAGTGGTCTATACCTAGGTTAGCCAGATACTGACCCAGCAGTTCAACAGCAAAGGCAATGCCCAACCTAGAGCATATTTGGGCATACATTAGGCTATTAACCGCATTAGAATAAGGAATATTCTTCATAGCCTCTCTCTCTACTTCATTCTTTGGACATTGTACTAAAGATAATCTCTCACCATGAGTGATTAGTGCTACAATAGGTTTACAAGCAGCCATATTAAACCTTTGTAACACACGTTCATTGTATGCACTCTATGAGAGGCCTAAAAAGTGTTGAGATTTGTCCCAATGAATCTGAATTCCTAGGCAAAAAGATGTTTCACTAAAATCCTTCATGTCAAAATGTTTAGCCAAAAGTTGCTTAAACTCATGCAACATGGTGAAGTCATTTTGATGCGAATAATATATCATTCACATACAACAATAGGAAGATAACTTTTTTCTCCCTAACCTTGTGATATAAGCATCATTGAACTATATTTTCCAAAAAGCTGAAAGAGGTCATAACCTCTTCAAATTTTGGGTACCAGTGTTTAGAAGTTTGTCTCAAATTGAATATTGATTTTCTCAATTTGTAAACCTTATCAGTCTCTTCTTGATCCTAAAATCCTTTAGGTTGATCCATAGATATCTTTTCATAAAGGTCTCCATTCAGGAAAGCAGTCTTGACATTCATCTGATGTAGCTTCATATTATAATGAGTTACTATTGCCATAATAGCTATAAATGCATCCTTATAGGATACAAGAGAGAAGGTAACATTAAAGTCAACACCTTTTCTTTGATTGAACACTCTAGCAACCAATTGAGCCTTGAACTACTCAACTGTATCCCAAATGTCCTTCTTGGTCTTAAACAGTCATTTACAATTGACAGGTTTACAATGTTGAGGCAAATCAACGAGCTTCCATACCTTGTTATGCTTCATTGATTACATCTTGTCCTTTATTGTATCCCACCACAAATCTGAATGGGATCCAGAAATAGCTTCTGCAAAAGTGACTGGATCCATTACATTTTCAACATTATAGTCTTATTCACCAAAATATACTATGTAATCAGATGAGACAGGAGGTCATCTCATTCTAATGGATCTTCGCAACTGCATTGGTTCTTGTACCCCAGGAACCTCTGTTCCTATACAGGAATGGTACTTATACCATGATCCATTAAACCTGACCATATGAGTGGCGAATACGATATAACTATAGTATTCGTCCTGCTATCATTTGAAGGTTGAGAGGGCTTACTCTTATCACAGACATCATATTCCAAAAACTTAGATGTTTGTGATTCATCTGTTCTAGCCCCCTTCCCTATAGTAAAATTTGTAGCTTTTGGAGTAGTAATATCCAGCTAAATAGCAATGAGTAGAATGGGTGTGCAATTTGCTTTAATAAGGATTATACATATGAACCTTAGTAAGGCAGCCTCATATACGAATGTATGAAAGGCTAGGCTTCCACGCTTTCTAGATAATCAAGTAGGTTAGTCCTGCTCTGCATTAACTTCATAGTGATCTTTAGGTTGCGATTACGCGTTTCAGCTACATCATTTTGCTCAGGACTACTTGGTATAGTGAAATGAGTCACTATTCCACAAGATTCCACATACCTGGCAAGTGAACCATTTCCTTGTCCTAAACCACCATGTTTGCCATAATACTCTCCTCCACCGTCAGATTTGACAATTTTGATGATTTTTCCAATTGGTTCTCAACCTCAATCTTAAAAATTTTGAATTTATCAAGAACTTCAGACTTTTTCTTAAACAGGAACACATAATCGTAATATGAATAATCATCAATAAATTTAAGAAAATATCTAGCAAAAGTCAACACATTTTTCCAAATCATCAAAATCTAGAGTTGGGAAAATGTTTTCCTTTATTAATCTCTCAATTTTATCTCTAAAAATGTGGCCTAAACTTTTATGCCACAACATGTATGATTTTCCCTTAAATCAGAGGTTTATATAATTCATATGACAAGAAGATATTTCCAATATGTTTTGCATTAAAAGATAATCGTACAACTGAATTATCAATGACAAAATGATAACCTTTTTTTGTCTAACACTAATATAGATACAGATTCTATCTAAAAACGGTATTTAAGATGTGTTATGTAATACAAGTACAAACCCCGTATTGAGGTTCAAACATACTTTGCCTATAGACTGTATATCAACTTCTTTATTATTGTCAACCATCAGTTTCTCCTCCCCTTTAGTTGGCTTTCTCTTGGATATGAACCCTTGTATCAAGGAAGTAATATGATTAGATGCTCCACTGTCTAATTGTTGGGATGTCAAGTGTGAGTAGAAATCCCACATTGGAAAGAGATGGAGCTAGTGAAGGGACATATAAGTGGAAAGGACCTATAAACCTAATGCCTTAAAGGTTTTAGGTTAAAGTGTGGTGTCAAAGCCTATGAGTGTTCCCTCACTAAATCCATGATGAAGATCTCCCATGAAAGTGGGCTTCCTAGAACCTACAAGTGGAATCAGAGTCGATGGTTCAGTAAGGGACAAGTATAAAGATGCTAATGAGATCCCATGGTTGCTTCCCCATGAAGAAGAGCAAGGAGACTCCTGGTGGTTAGAAGAACTCTTGATGACGCCATATACTCAAGCTATTAAGCAAAAAGACTTTTGCTCAAGGGGGTATCCAAGCCCAATGTAGAAGTTCACGCTTGAGGGGGAGATTATTGGGAAGTCAAGTGTGAGTAGGAATCTCACATTTGAAAGAGATGGAGCAAGTGAGGGATATATAAGTAGAAATAACCCATAAACCTAATGCCTTAAGGTTTTGGGTTAAAGTGTGGTGTCAAAGCCCATATGTATGTTCCCTCACTAAATCCATGATGAAGATTTCCTATGAAAGTGGGCTCCCTAAAACCTACACTAACTAGTAAGAGTCGAATGTAGCTATAGCATAATTAGATTCATGAATCATATAAGCCAAAGAGTTATCTCACAATTTTTCTTTCTCCTTCTAAGCCTTAAATTTTTGGCAGTTGGACCTTAATGTCCCTTTTTTTTTTACCATCCTGCATACCCTTAACAATATTAGACTGACCAAATTGAACATGTGGAGAGGATTTAGATATCTTTCCTTTGTACGTTTGGGCCTTTCTTTTGATTTTTGCAATCGATGCTGTATAAGGAGTGTTCTTCAGCTTCTCTTCCTTCGCAACACAACAGTCAATTAAGGTATTGATGTTTTAAGCCTCATCCTATAAATAATATGTTGTTACCAGAATACTAAACTTTGGAGGGAGTGTGTTTAGAGCCTGGTGAACTATGCAGACATCAGGAAGAGTAATCTTCAATGTCTTCAATTCACTGCGGAGATTGACCATCTTGATATGTACTCCCTCACTCTGCAAGAGGAATTTTCAGTTTCTTTAGTTCACTGTAGAGACTAACCATTCTTGATATGTACTCCCTCACTCCCCCTTTTCCAGCGTAACTCATAGAAATAATTCTTTAATCAAGACACTTATCTCAGTATTTGGTGAGACCGTGTACCTCTAAGAGACATTATCCAAAAATTCTTGCACTATGGTTGTTTCCAGAAGTCCACTAAGCAAATGGTCTAAAATGGATCTTTTAATGGTCATATAACATAATGTGTTTGACCGATCTCAGGTTACATAGGCTGTCTTATCAGCCTCCGAGCTGTGGAGATGCCTTATCTATATGTATGACCATATCAATATCTGCCATCTGACACTGTGCTTGTTGATAAAAAAGGTGACTACAAAATAACAATGCAAAGATCAACACAAATGCAGGATAACAATGATACTCAAAACCTTAAAATAATATATGTATCGAGAATCTAACTACACATATTTTGAAACACCTGTAGGTTGAATACATAATACATACAACCGAACCTCTATATAAAAGCAATCAGAGTACACACCATCAACTCTTATAACACTACCACCTGTGGGTGAATAGATCATTTAAGCAACGACTTCCTCCATCTAATGCCTTTATGCACATCTCAAAATCCTATGTAAATTCAACATCTGTGGGTAGAATAACCGAACATAAGACCAGAGACATTTCCAAATATGCAAGCAAAACAATTCAAAATATTGACTCGAAAGGCGACAATGGTGACTACATTCTCATCAGTATCTAAAGATCCATAAACCCAAGCGATACACCTGTATGTTATCCTCATATTCTTTATGGGCATACAGTATGTGACAATGTATAACCAATAAATGGAAAATCTAGATACATGATCGAATTATCACATACCTATGCTGAAAACATTATCAATTAACTTTATTTGAGACTTTTGTTGTGAAAGTCTAAATCAAAGTGACTATCATGCATTACCAAACACTGAGCCTATCACACGAGACATGAAAACCTCAAGTATCTTACTTATGTCAAGTTCATAGCATGAAAGTTCACTTAAAATGACTTTAGAATGCCTTAGTTCCTTTTTTTTGGAGTGAATTTCTAATGTAGTTAATCCAAAAAAATTAAAAACTCACTTCATGAAATCTCCGGACTCGAAAACCTTCCTAAAAAATCCAGGGCAACTTTACAAGAATTTTGAAAATTTTTAAAGTATTTTTTGTCTTTTAGTGTGCTGATGTCAACCACACGAGGTGGGCATGGGCGTGTGTGCGACGCACGCACCTACCTTAAAAGCTCTTATGGAGTGCTATGTGCTTGCAGACTAGCACCCACGTGCCTGCACTTTTATGGCGTGTGTGGTGCATGTGCCACGACTCACACCCACTCGTTCACCGCTTTTGACATACATCACACGCATGACACATGTCCGTTCCTCGAAAGGCCACATGTCGAGCATCTATATAGCTCATGCGTCACACGCGTCAGTTGCACCGTCTCGAGGTAATACTGCATATGAACGTGGGCGTGTGTCACATGCACTACACGCATCCATCTTCTCACGTCACCACACGTCGTTGCATACGCTAGCCTTACCGCTTCCTCACGTACACTATGCATGCGTTGGGCACGTGTGGTGATCTCCGTTACCTATGACGGTTGGGGCAATTTTCAGTGAGTTTTGAATGGTCCCAAGCTCGTTTTCAACTCGTTTTTCACCGCTAACTGCATTTAACATACATTCAAGCATCAATACGCAAGAAAAAATCGAAAAGCTCTAATGGAGAAAAACCAAAAATACTTTGTTTTTGGCCATCCGATCACATAATCGCTCTAATATCACGTGTAACGTGTAATAGAAGCTTTAGTTATGTATCCTAGATCGAACGTAAAAGGGTAATAACGAAGCAATGTGGAAATACTTGATTTCAGTTCCATAACTTTCCAACAAGTTTTCCGAAGCCATAATGAGCGCAAATTCTCCTAGTGTAACATCCCCTCACCAATTGCTAGTGAATAGTGATATATGCATGCATGCATACATGCACATGCATAATAGATAAGTGAATGTTGCACATGAATTGTTTGTACATGCATACATGACTTTTCCCGGT
>JAOTAY010020916.1:0-11595 GCA_025629805.1 Erythroxylum baracoense | reverse complement strand
TAGTTGAGGCCACTTATCATAAGAGAAACAAAACCAAATCAACAAATCAAATTGATTTTGTCATCCAACTCTCCCATCTACATTCGGCACTCCTGGAACCGAAAATGGAAATAACCAGAACAGAAGAACGTACCTTACTGGTGGGGGGAGTGACGGCGGCAAGGCGAGAGAAGGCAGGAGTGACAACGGGTCGACGGCAAGGCTTCACGACGAAGAGGGAGACGACAGCTAGAGCTAGGGGCGACCGGAGATGCGTGCGGGACAGCGGGAGAATGGAGCGGCTGGAGAGAGGAGTGGAGCGCGTCGTTTTTTCAACCTTTCAACCCAGAAAACGACGTCGTTTTACTTTAAAGAAAAACGACGTCGTTTCACAACATGGCAGACGCAAAATTTATAGGATAAAACGACGTCATTTTATTGACGCATAAAATGACATCATCTGGTGTGGGCGGACCACGGGCCGCCTGCCGGGCCAGTCCGACCTGCTGGCAGTTCGGCCCGCCCACGCTGTCTGCGGGTCATGGGCCGTTTCAGCCAGTGGCTTGGCCCGTCATTCAACGGACCATTTCTGCCTAGCCCATGGGCCGGTCAACCCGGGCCAAATGCGTTGACTTTGGGCCGGATAACTTTTGACATCCCTAACTAGTTCCAAAAATAGGAGCTACTAAACAAACTAGCAAATACTCTGTCAATTAAAATCTCAATTGACGTAGGTAATTCTAACAAACACTTAGTATTTCATCGATGTTTCAGTAAATTCATCATCAACTTTGTAGGAATTTGTAGCCACAGCTTTTAGCACAAGGGGGATCAAAATGCTAGTGCCTTCTGAATATTATCATAAATGGAAAGATGACAAGGGAAGGTAACTATAGTTATAGATATTGGATCCATTATAATCATCATACCTACACTTTGAAGTAATGCTAAGTGATTAGGTCTCCGTTATCTTCAAAATATTAGTTTGCTATTTTAAAAAAATATTAATTTACTGTTGACAGTTATTATCTGTCTCCTAGCAACCCCACTTCCAAAATTAGATGGAAATTAGAGTTCTAGTTCAAGAACTACAATTTTTTTGGTCATAGAATATTAAAAATTTTGTTTTATAAAATGGTCAAAGACTAAATGTTTAAAAGTTTTTAAAGTGTAAAGGTTTTAAAATTCTTGGAACAAAGATTATTAGATTTATTCGGTTTATACTTTTCTACTCAAAACATATAATTGATTATTGGACCGTTAATTTGCGAGGTACAATAAGCTCCACCTCAACCTAATGCCAAAACATTCAATGGCCTTAGTGGGCTATGGTGGCCCATAGTCCGGCTCTTGGCCCGATGGGCCACGGGTGGTCTGGGCCAATCCAGCCCATCATATATATTTTTGAAAGAAAACTGTCAAAAACGACGTCGTTTTTGAAGTAACAGTTGAGCCACGAGTCAGGTTGAGCCGACCTGGTCAACCCGGGTCAAATTCGAGTCAAGCCGGACCCTTTTTAACATCCTTAAATGGCCTTGTCCATTTTAAGTGGACTCGGGCAGCCCCGGAAGGATTTTGATCTAGCTAACCTACGTATACAGACATCAAAGTTATTTGTTCAACTTTATTCGAATGTTATGTTACAATGTACGTAGGATTCTTATAAAATAAAAAAGGGATATATTTTTATTAGTGATTTAAATTGATTTATAGATGCACTACTGGTAAAAAGATCATGAACGAGTCTCGTCTAGCTAGTTTCAACTTGAAGCAAAATAGATAAATTTTGAATTAACAAAATTTAATGTAGATTTTCTAAAATTTCAAAACTTCTTTGAACAAATGAGATTAGGTTTTTGTCTTTTTGAAATATGTCTCAAGCTAAACGATCTCGGTCTGCATATCTAAGTTTGAACCTGATTTGATTCATTATTATTCCTACAATTATGATATGATACTATTTGTAGATGCTCGCAATAAAAAAGATAAGAATCCAAAAGATATTTATCTATTATTTTTCATATGACTAATTTTGAGGAGACATAGAAGGAACGTCACACAACACACGCACGACATCAGATTGGACAAAAACTACTCAATGATTATCATAGAAGCTTTCTTATATTTTCAAATTATTTGGTAACAAAGGATAAAGTATGTACACAGTCGTTTTTTAAAGAAAGTAAACACAACAAAATTACATTAACCAACTTTCAATCCTACTCATAACTTAAGTATAAAATTCAATTATTAAAAAACTCAACCGATTCTATCGGTTCAACTATAAAAACCTTAAACTATTCAATTTTTTGATTTCGTTTTTAATTTTTTAGTTCGATTTACTTTAATAACTCTTTTTGTTAAAATCTGATTAATTTATTAATTAATGGTCAATTTTCATAAATTAATAAATTCTTATAAATCAAAATAAATCAATTAATTTTCATTTAATAATCTCTTTTTTAATTAAATTTCAAATTCTTGGATAACTAAGTACAATCTCTTTCAATCGTATTTTAATTTTTTCAATTTTATTTAATCTTTAACTAGTTTTATAACGATCTAATGCCGATTAAATCTTTTAAATCTTAAACTCCTTGTCTTAACGGTTTAACTTTCGATTTTTAAAACATTCAAAAAATTACATCTCAACTAACTAGTTATGAATAATATTCGATAATTAGCTTGTGAAGTGGTTCATGTTTCTCCATCAATTTTCAACGCAGATCATCGATTTGATCTCGAACGATTCGTTTTTAATATTTGGGTATTTAGGTTCACGCGTTTATGTGTGTGCATTTTTTATTTGATTTGGTTAATAGCTATCAACATTAAAATCGAAGATTTGAGGGTGTTTGGTTACAGAATTAACAACAGGAATGGACAAAGCAAAACTCAGCGCAGAAGAGGAGCTCAGTTTTTAGTGATACACGTGAGATGCACATAAAGTGTGCTTTGGGCCTGGCTTGACTGGACTTTCCTTGGTAGTGAAGGCTTGGACAAACAGAATGCAACGGCTACATTTTGGTTTATACAAACTTGAAATTAGAATCAATTTACACTCTTTACAATTTTCTCAATTACAAAAAGAAATTAGGAGTTAGAGAGTTGTTAGAGTACTTACTTAGAAGTACTAGTGAGTTCTTAGAGAACTCTTGCAAATGTTGAAAAAGACATTCTGTCTCTTGTAAACTTTTTCTTTTCGTTGAAGCTAGTAGAACCACCTACATGAGATCCTTGGAGTAGATATCAATTAAGCTATCAAACCAAGTAAAAACTTTTGTGTGTTCTTTATTCATCTTCAAATCTCGAAATTTTGCAAAAGCCAACTCATTTTTCATTAGTCTCTTGTGATAAAAGATAACATAAATAGAAGGAAAATCCTAACATAAGTGATATCAGAGCCAATTCTCAGTATTTTAGGTAATGCTCTGGCTATTCAAGAAATCAAGATCATCAAGAAAGTGTAAGAAAAACCATACAAGTAAGCCTAAATCTTCGTATCTTTTTTCTTATCTATTTTTGCAATCAAGAAACCATCATTTAAACTAAGTAACAAAATGGTGGGCAAAGAAATAGATGTTTTTACTGGTAAAGAAGATTTTACAATATGGAAACTTCAAATGCAGCTTTACTTGAATCCTATAACTGTTATGGTGTAATTGAAGAACAGTATGATGCAGAAACAGATCATGTTAAGAAACTTAAGCTGCAAAAGCTTGCACATTGCAAGTTAATGCTTCATTTATCACCTATTATGATAAGGAAAGTGTAGAATTGTAATACTACAAAGAAACTATGGGTGAAGCTTGAAGAATTGTATGCTAAAAAGTTTCTGCCTAACAAGACGACACTTTTACACAATCTGGCCAACTATAAAATGAATATTGTTATAACCCTTGATAACAATCTGGATTATTTCTTTAAATTGGTGCAAGACTTCGAAGCTACAGGTGAAAAGATTTCTGAAGAACACCAAGTTGTGGTTATTCTAAAGGCCTTACCATCAGATTTCAATGCCTTTAAGAAGGTGATTAAGCATACCAGTAGAGAATCACTCACCATCAAGAGGGTGCTGGATTCACCAATGGAGGAAATTGTGGACAATAGTCCATTCAAGAAGGAACCAGAACTCATGTTTATTGATAATAAACAAGACAAGAAGCCTCAGTAAAAGAACAATAAGAAGGGAAATTGGCAGAAAGGGAATGGCAGGGATAAGCAGACTAAAGAAAGAGAAGAAAAGAAGAAAAAGGCTAAAGGCAAGAAGTGCTACTACTTTGATAAGGAGGGGCATTTTACCAGAGACTGTAGGAAGAAGAAAAGGGATAAGGCTACACAAGGTGGAGATGCTGGGAATGTGGAGAAACCTAAAGAATCTAGTGGTGATGAGCTGCTTGCTGTTGCTGAAAAGAGTGAAGATCTCAGTAGAGAATGGATCTTTGGCTCTGGCTGTACTATGCATGTCACTCCTCACAAAGACTGGTTTACCACCTTTGAACCAGTTACTGCTAAAGTATAGATGGCATACTCTAGACAGCAATAGGTTGAAGGTATTGGGAATATTTCTATCAATATGTTTGATGGGGAGAAAGGAACCTTAACTAATTTCAGATTTGGAGTGTGGAGAAATCTCATCTCTGAAAGTTTTTTTTCATAAACAAGGCTTTCAAATAACATCTAAGGATAGACTTAGAGAAATTCTAAAGGAGGAAAGAGTGATCATAAGGGGAGTTGAAAGGGGAGGGCTCTACTGTGTGATAAGCACTACTGAAGTGAACCTAACTACTGGCAATGGAGAGCTAGATTCTACTAAGTTATGGCACTCAAGATTGGGACGTGCAAGGAACAAGAGCTTAATGCACCTTTCTAAACAGGGTTTGATTCATGGAAAAAACATAAGGAAAATGGAACTCTATGAATCTTGTGTGCTAGCAAAGCACCACAGAACCAATTTTCATAAAGGAGCTAAGAGAGCTAAAGAGATCATGGAATATGCCCACAGTGATCTTTGGGGAACAACATAAATGCCCATTACAGGAGGAAATAGATACTTTATGTCCATAATAGATGATAAGTCTAAGAAATTCTGGGTCTATCCTATGAAAAGGAAAGATGAAGCATTGGAAATCTTCATTAAGTGGCTTACACTCATAGAGAATCAGACAAGGAAGAAGCTAAGTGCTTAAGGACTAATAATGGTCTTGAATACTGAAATAAAGAATTTGAAGATTACTGCAGCAAGAAAGGTATTCAAAGGCATAAGTTTGTTAGAGCAAGACCTCAGTAGAATGGTGTAACTGAGAGGCTCAATAGGACACTCCTAAAAAAAGACTAGATGTATGATGTTATCTTCAGGGTGTTCACAATCACTATAAGGTAAAGCTATCAAGACTGTTGTTTATTAGGAAACAGGTTACCTACATCAACTAATGATTACAAAACACCTCAAGAAATCTGGAATGGAAAAAAGCCTAGCTTGGCTCACTTAAGAACTTCTGGTTGTACTACTTATGTACACCAAAAGGAAGGGAAATTGGAACCTAAAGCAGCTAAAGGAGAGTTCTTAGGTTATCCAGAAGGAATTAAAGGCTACAAAATCCTACTGCTTCAACAGAGAGGTTTTAAAACTATTCTTAATAGAGATGTGATATTTAAGGAACTTGAATTTCCTTTGTTGTGTAGGAATCTTGCAGATACCAACCTACAAAAGGAAATTCAATAGCAACTGGGATCACCAAGTACTTCAATTCCTTTCTATGTGCCATCAGAAACTAAAACAGAAAAAGATGGCACACAATATCATGATGAGAAGCCTGTACAAGGCGCTACCTACCATGAACAAGAAATTGAAGAAACAGAAGGTGAAAGTGAGGAGGGAACTTCACAACCAGCTGTAGATAGCATTAATGAATCTCTACTTAACTATCGGCTCACCAGAGATAGACAGCCAAGATAAAGGATACCTAACAAGAGGTACAATGACCTTAACTTAGTGGAATATACTTGTCTTGTTGCAGAATCTATTGATTACAGGGCACCAAAAAAATTTGAAGAAGTTATGAGCAAAGAGGATGCTAAACAATGGAAATTGGCCAGCAAGAAATGAATATTCTTCTTTCATAAAGAATATGACTTGGGTGCTAGTGCCCAAGCCACCTAAAGCAAAGTTGATTGAAAACAGATGGTTATTTAAACTTAAAGAGGGAGTCACAGAGGTAGAACCCAAGATATACAAGGCCAGGCTTGTAGTTAAGGGATACAGACAGAAGGAGGGAGTTAACTACGAGGAGATTCTCACCTGTTGTGAAGTTCAAGACTATAAGGCTCATTTTTATGGTAGCAGCTATCTATGACTGGGAAATCCATCAAATGGATGTTAAAATGGCCTTCCTATATTGCAAGCTTGAGGAAACTATCTATATGAAGCAGTCAGTTGGTTTTGTAGATAAAGATAAGCCTGACTATGTCTGCTTGCTTCAGAAATCCTTATATGGGTTGAAATAAGTACCTAGGCAATAAAACAAGAAGTTTCATAAGGTAGCAACTGGTATGAAATTCACCAGAAGTGCCTATGATTACTGTCTTTACTATAAGGACCTAAGAGAGACAAAAGTTGTCTATATGCTAGTCTATGTAGATGATTTAGTCATCACTGGAAAGGACTTAATCAGAATTGTAGAGGTGAAGAATGCTACATGTAAGCATTTTGAGATGAAGGATATAGGAGAAGCACATAAGCTCCTGAGAAAGCAGATTATCAGGAATATGAGGGAAGGGAAGCTATGGTTGAGTCAGAAGAACTGCATCAGAAGGTTCTTGCCTAGTTCAGCATGGAACAAGAAAAAACCAGCTCTATTCCTATAGGTTCACATCTGCAGATGGTTACCAGTAAGAGTCCTCAAACCAAGGAAGAATAGAAAGCTATCATGAATTATCCCTATAATGTTGGAGTTGGGAGTATCATGTACATGATGCTATGTACAAGACCTGACTTGGCCTATGCAATTAGCATTCTAAGTAAATTCATGGCCAACCCAGGATTTGAGCACTGGCAAAGGTTAAAAATGTTTTTAGATACTTGGTTGGAACTTTAAACTATGGTTTATGTTTTTCTAAAGTTGAATTAGCTAAATGCAATGAGATATCTTTACGTGGTTTTGTAGATGCAGAATATGCAGCAGATAAAGACACAAGGAAAACATTATCAACATATTTTTCACATTAGCAGGTAATTCAATCAGTTGGAAAGTTCAACAACAGTCAGTAGTATCACTATCAACGACAAAGGCAGAATATTATGTAATCACAAAAGGTGTAAAAGAACTAATATGGCTGATAAGCATCTTAAGGAAATTCAAATTAACCTAGCAACATTAACAATCTATACAGATAGTTAAAACACGTTTTATCTTAGTAAGGATCGTATTCTACACGAGCGATCCAAGCACATCGACATGAGGCTTCATTTCATTAGAGACAGAATCGCTTAGGGTCTCTTCACACTGGAGAAGATAGCTAGTGACCTAAATCCTTCAGACTTTAGAACGAAGATAGTTACAACAAGGAAATTCACTTTCTGTAGAAATTATCTACAAATTAGTGAAGCCCCTTGAAGATAACAATCATCGAAGAACCCAATTATGGTCTCACGTTTAAGGTGTATACTAGGGTTTGTTTTTTTAAATCTCTTACAAATCGAAGAACGGTGTCAAAATTAATGGAGAAGAAGGGAATAAATGTGAAGTGATTGACATTCCTCCATCAATCTTCAACGCAGATCATTAATTTGATCTCGAATGATTCATTTTTAATATTTGGGCATTTAGGGTTCATGTGTTTATGTGTGTGCTTTTTTTATTTGTTTTGGTTAATAGCTATCAATATTAAAACCGAAGATTTGAGGGTGTTTGGTTACAAAATTAACAACAAGAATGGACAAAGAAAAACCCAATGCAAAAGAAGAGCTTGGCTTTAAGTGATACACGTGAGATGCACATGAAGTGTGCTTTAGGCCTGGGCTTGATTGAACTTTCCTTGGCAGTGAAGGCATGGACAAACAGAATGCAACAGCTACATTTTGGTCTATAAAAACCTGAAATTAGAATCAGTTTACACTCTTTACAGTTTTCTTAATTACGAAAAGAAATTAGGAGATAGAGAGTTGCTAAAGTACTTACTTAGGAGTACTAGTGAGTTCTTAGAGAACTCTTGCAAGTGTTGAAAAGGACACTCCATCTCTTGTAACCTTTTTCTTTTCGTTGAAGCTAGTAGAACCACCTACGTGAGATCCTTGGAGTAGATAGCAATTAAGCTATTGAACCAAGTAAAAACTTCTATGTGCTCTTTATTCGTCTACAAATCTTGAAATCCAACAAAAGACAACTCATTTTTCATTAGTCTCTTGCGATAGAAGATAACATAAATAGAAGGAAAATCCTAACATAGCTGAATCTTTTTTCACTTACTTTTATTCTTCTCTTGCTCAAAATAGTGACAGGTTAAAGAACAAAACGTGGAATTGACGACCATTTTTCTACTTATCATTCTTCACTATTCTCTCAACCATGCTTTGGACGAACCATGTTTCAAGTCCAAGTTCGGTTTGGAACGAAAGGGCGAGCTTTGTCTTTTGGTAAGAGGAGAACATAAAGGTAGTGCCAACACACTAAGATATGAGAGTTGTTTTAGCCTGTCTGTATTTAGTCCCCATAGCTTTCTGAGGTTGATGAGTGGGTGGGACCAAATATTAATAAGTAGCTAAGAGTGACATATATTTGAAAACCAAAGTAAAGATAGAAATACCGGGAGTTCGAATCCCTCTCCATCCGCGAAGTCAACCTTTCTTCCATCATAATAATAAATGGCTACGAATCATCAAACTCCCACAAATAGAACAAAAAGTGGGTTGGGATGGGGGACTTTCGGAATAGAATGCTTGGAGGGAGAAGGAAAGAAGGGGGGATGGTTATGCTTGAATAGCTTTTGTTGAAGAACTACTGCATAGAGAGTTTTAAGTAATAATATGTTTGTAACGGTTTTAATGTGTTGCTTAAAATTAATATAATGTAACGGTTTTAAAAATATTGCCTTTAATAATATTAAGAATTGTTATATAAAAAAGACAACAAAATCTAAGGATAATGCTTTAACAGTTTATATATGCAACAAATTAAACCGTTGTTATATATATTTATAAGTAATAACTAACGTGTTGTTATTATTTATATATATTTATATATATTATTTTTAAAAATATTGCTTTTAACAATATTAAAATGCAACGATAATAATAAATTGTTATATTAAAAAAGACAACAAAATCAAAAGATTGTTGGTTTAACAGTTTATATATGCAACAAATTGAACCGTTGTTATATATATTTATAAGTAACAATTAAAGTGTTGTTATTATATATATTATTTTTTAATAAGCCCAAGCTTACCAGGTTGATACACGTGTTAAATAGTAGAACCAACTTAATAACAAAAATGCCTAAGGAATCAAACGATGTAATTCCTAATTCCCTTTCTAATTCTTCTTTCCTTTTAACCTAATATGCAGATCTTCTAT
Organism: Erythroxylum baracoense; assembly: GCA_025629805.1. Lineage (NCBI taxonomy): Eukaryota > Viridiplantae > Streptophyta > Magnoliopsida > Malpighiales > Erythroxylaceae > Erythroxylum > Erythroxylum baracoense. The sequence goes on along the minus strand of JAOTAY010020916.1, from coordinate 2,042 downwards.
ACCAGTTAGACCACGATCAACGTTACTTTGTAGGTTTCTTCATGCTAGATTGAGATTCCTTGCTTTGGTATCTTCGGAGATGGCTATTGAGACATTAGTGTCTTCCTCCTTCCACCTTCTAAACTTTTGATTACACTGACAGTACAGTTAAGGTTTCCCCTTTCTCCTAGTGTTCAATCTCAATTTTTCTAGAAATTTCCTTTATTCTATCCACCTATGGAAATCATACATCCCTCATTAATCATCCTCTTATCCAGTGGCGGTAGCCCGGGGTGGCAAGGGGGGCTACTGCCACCCTTGAACGTATATATAGAATGTCATATATAGGGTGGATTTGATAAAGCTGGTTGAACTAAAGTCATAAGCATTCAGTCCAATGTCAACGACAACAATCAAAGCATGTCTAGAAAATTGGACTCAATTAATTCCCATTTCTGCAATACTTAATGTTTATTGCTAAATTTAGATATATGATGATCTCCATATCGTATTGTATTGATATAGGATCTAAAATTAGCGACTACGTTATTAAGAGCTTTTATTTCGTATACAATATCTTTTTCTATAAGGAATTGAATTTTAACCTTACTACTCTTTACTATTTTTAGGGTAACCAAAGTTTTATTTAGGTAACTCATTGGTTCAAATTGAGAAGTTCTTTATCTTCTCAATTGATAAAGGGTGACTTTTGGTTATATTAATCTTTTAATAATTATTAAAAAAATTAAAACTAAAATTAGGTATATGGACAAACCAAAAGTTAGAAACTTCTCTCCTTTTAATTTGAAAATTAAAACTCTTGTTTGGCTGCTCTTAACACTTCATCCCCTTTTTTTCCCCTTGTCTATCTGTTAGGATATATGTTATATATCTTTTATTTAATTTTGGCATCTTATTTACTAATTGGACATATAAGATATTAATTGGATGATGGCTTGGATTCAAAAATCTATTGGTGATAATCTTCTAATTGTGATAGAGTTCTATCTCTAATTGATGTGTATCTTGGCAAGATGTGCTGGTGAATATCATGTATGATTCTATCCATAGAAGATGCGCATCTTGAGTGGGAGTCTTGTAATCAACAGTGCAGTGGGACTCTTATTGCTTGTGGGTATCATGCACCAATTAACAAATAAAGTTAATCTTATGTGAGTGTGGTATAACGTGGGGGCAACGTGCGTTAATTGTTGATTGAAAAAAAAAACACTGCAGTTGTATGCATGTCTAATTGGAAGCTACGGTGAAAAGGAGTTACAGTGCAGTGGTGCAGTGGGTGTATTATTAAGTGTGCAGTGAGGAGTTAATTGAATTGTGCTCCATGTGTGTGTATGAGAAACACCGTGAGTTAATAATTCCAAGAGTCCATCATATCCTCTTTTGTCCTCTCCTGCTAGTCCCTTTGGTCACTCTTGGAAGTAGTATGCGTCATAACTGGGCTGCAGAAAGAGGGACATTATACTCGTTTGATTGATAAATTGTTGGCAAGTAATGATCGCACAAATTCGGAACTTATGATTACAGCAAGCCCGCACTAAAATGTTCCATTCTCAATGATTATTAATTGATTTCTTTATAGGCTGCGTATACTATAGTTGGTGAATGTGTTATCAGTGAAGTCGTGGTTTCGTGTTGGTGTTTATATGAATCAGTCTATTGTTGTTGCGACGCTTCCAAATTTATTTCAGTGGAGCAGAACTCATCGAGAAGTTGTTCTTGTCTATCTCAAGTATATTTAGTTTTCGTTCTTTATTATTTTAATCACTTGAGCTATTTGTTCATTGTTCTTTCGTTAAAAGATTGATTGAAAAAATCCTTTGTTGAGGTTAACACGAGTCGGTCGTGTTATTGGGTGTGAAAATCTTTCACGAGAAGTGAGGTTGAGTGATAGTATCAAGGGTTGAGTGGTGTCGGCTCAGAAAAGCCTTAAGTAATTCTATTGTACTTCGGTGAAAGTAATTAATCAGGGTGAGGGCCCCACAGACGTAGACAAGGAGTGCCAAAAATTCTATTGTACTTCGGTGAAAGTAATTAATCAGGGT
>JAOTAY010020915.1:0-11595 GCA_025629805.1 Erythroxylum baracoense | reverse complement strand
TATCACTCAATTATTCACAATTTAAAAGCCGGGAAAATGTCATGCATGCATGTACAATCATTTCATGTGCAAAAAGTTACTATGTACTAATAATGTGCATATATGAATGCATGAATATGTCATTGACACTTTTAATAATCCTAAAACACTCCAATTTACCATAAAGACCAAAATACTCTTTCCAATAGGTGACGGGATGTTACAGCAATGGTTATAACAGAAGAATTTATTAGTGGGCATTTGGAGCTGCCAGTGGGAGGACAAGTTCCATCTTTTCATAAATGTGGGAGATGTGCAATTGATAATGAATGGGATAAGTTCGATACTATGTCTCGACTTGGGATTATAGCTGCTATGCGATTCACCAACCAGTATACCTTTATACATTGCAATTCCCTTCATATTAGACCGCGATTAGTGGCATTCTTGCTTGCTCATAATGTACTGCCTAAGGCTAGTGATTCAAGGTACCTCTGTAATGAAGACTTGTACATTTTGGACAAGATGTTTTTCTAGGATGACCAATTCTAAGGCATTGCTATTGCCCAGATGATTATGACTGCTATGTGGCAAGTGGTACGTCACAAGGTTGAGACAAAGCGATTTATGTTTCCAGTGTTATTGAGCCAGCTATTTGGTCATCTTAAGGTCCTCAAAAGAGATGAAGTAGTGGCCTATACTTCTAATGTGGATGTCATCAATGCGGAGAAAATGAGGGAATTCAATTATAGAGAAGTTGCTCCTAACAGGTGAGTCAATCCACATCGAGAGAGGGACAATCCTAATGCACTTGCTGCACAGCAATCTGGAGGGGACAATCAGGTTATGGCTCAGTTGCAAGAAGTCACGGCAGCAGTTAGAGATCTTCGAGCTGAAGTGGGAAATCTCGCAGCTTCACAAACTAGGGTGGAAGATATATTAAGGGCTTTCAAAGAGCAATAGCCACCTCCTTCGGGATAATGATACCATAAGATCCTAGGATTACATTTGCCTTTTCAATTTCATGCATGTAGCTTCGCACTTTATGTTAATCTAACCCTATGTTTTATTTTGTTTGTTCTACTTTAGACAATTATAAGGATAACTTTAGGGCTCTTTTTGTGGCACCCCGTTATCATGGGGTACATACCGGAACACCTTGAGGACATTCCAGTACATAACCTATGATAATGGGGTGCTATGTTCAATCACAAAATTCACTTAACATAGCATCATCATTCTTCATTATCTTATAAGACATCATAAAGAAGGTCACAATATTTTAAAACCAAAATTTCCCCATTTCATTTCATAAATCCGAACGTATTTACATTGTAGCTTTTAAGCACCCATACATGTATATCATCATATCCTAATATAAAATATGCTACATGAAAGAGGAAATTACACAAAAAGTCTATCTAATCTTTCCAATCCTAGCTGACTGACCTTTGATCCATTTCTTCTTCTTCCCAAAAGTACAAGACTATACTTCTTATAGCATCTTTCAGTAGCTAAAGTCCTCTCTCTCAGTCCTGAAAAATCAATGTTGCAATTTTGGTGAGTTTTACGAACTCAATGAGGTAACCATCATTGATGGTTCACTTAATTCATGCAACATATCAAACATGTAACATATATTTCACATCTTTGCATCTTTGCATAAATTATCACATGTCACCTTCTTATTTAAAGGTAAGAGAACATACATTTCAATCAGTCAACATATATATAACAATGTATATGAAATGCTCATATGACTCTTTTCTAATTATTACATTGTTATGACCAAGTGCCTAAACTATCCTGTATCCATTGTGGATACCGGGCTCATGTATACTATCCCTTATCTGTTGGGAATACAGGGCTTATTTTACATACTGAGCCTTTGGCTCTTAATCACATTTGGAGCTTTGAGCTCGTTTTTGGTGGCTACTCAGGTCACAACTCTCATTATCTGATCATGCATTCATGTATGGAATGCATCTCTCATAATCAATCAATCATGTTAAGAAGCATTTAGTTCATCACATTCACGTACAAGTAGCACTCCAATATCACATTCATGCATCAAGTCTCGAACCTTCATTATCCGGCATCAACATAATCAAATCACATTCATATCATCATTCAAAACATATTTAAAGCAAACAATTAATTGTGTGAAACCGTCTAAGTTACTCACTGGTTGCTCCCGAAGCTAATGCCTAGAAGTTCCAACAACATTTGGATGTTGACGTTCCAGTTTCTCCTCTATAATATGCAATACAGATATATATCACAATTTTGCACAATTTCATAAATATTCATTGATGCACATTATGTATATAAAATATGCACAATGCATGTTCATGACAATTCCAAGTATCACTCTATTATTCTCGTCACATAAACATTCATATTTTCAAACTCACATAAGTATCCTTTATACTGAGGGTTTACACCTCCGTAAAATAATTTGAATCTAATTTCATAACTCATTTGATCATTCCAGATATTTCTAAAAATAGACTTTCGGGTCAACTTTACATGACCATTACGACTAAGAACATGAAGTAATTTGACAATGCTTTCTTCTAGAAACATGTTCCCCATTGTTTTAAGTTTCTAACAACACCAAAATCATTCAATTTGGTTTAGTATTCCAAAAGTTATACTCCAAATCATTCAGACTATTCTTCAACTGTAACAGTATTCTGTACAAAAATTCAAGTCAGATTCTGGAATTCTAGAGATAGAACTAAAATTCTACTTCTTCAGAAATATTGTATCCCTATGTCTCTAGTTTACTCCAAATTAAGAATCATTCTATTTGTATAACTACAGAACAAGTTATATCTAAAATACCGAATCATGTTCAGTGAAAATACTCCAGTTATGAAATTCCAGAACTCCTCATCAATTTTGTCCCAAATTCATCAATCAATCTCCTACAAATGATTTCAGATGGTTATAATTTTTTGTGGAGATATAGAATAATGTGTTTCAAGTCTATTGGTTTAAATCCTGTGTCATTTGGAGGTCAGGAGAAGAAGTTATGGTCAAAAGAAGGAAAGATGTTCAAAACAGCCCTCCACTTGAAGAGCTTCGAAGTCACGATCCTGCACCTGCACAATTGTGAGCTTCTAAGTGCTTCTGCAATGTCACGATCGTGACTCGTACAATCGTGCGTGACACCTGCACGATCGTGCCTTTCCTTCTTCCTTCCAAACTGCAGATCTTCTTCTCTTCTTCTTATTTTCTTTCTCTTAAACCAACATCTCTAACTTATATCTACCACATTTTCGACTTCCATTTAACTCAACATAATCATAAACAAATCAAAACCTAAGATTAAAACACAACATCAAAGTAGAAAATCATTCACGTAACTCCTTCACATTTTTCTACATTTTCATTTTCTACATTCTCTTCATTTTTATCATTCTTTCTCATATCCAGACCTCACCTTACACCTATTCTTTATCTCTAAACTCATTTTAAATCATCTCTAAGGCCCCAAAATAAGTTTTTTTGTAAACACAGTGAACAACCTACGTATCCATAGTAAAACAGAGCATATATGAACATTATCTTTTGTGAATTTTTACACTCTTCCCGTACACATTTTCATCGATCTTTTAACCAAAAAAATCATTTCAACGCTATCATGTAACATTTTGATCCTAAAAGCACACAAACAATAATATCAATATATTCATCCTGTAGCCGCGGTATACATAAAAATGCCCATTTTCACATGATCATTTAATGATAACTAAATAACCAAATTTATCTCATATACTAATAACTCATAAGGATTTACATGTACCTGTTAAAAATTCCAATTCTTCCAAAGTCTTAAGAAGCCCTAATTCTTCATGCAACCACGTACATCATCTTGAAGGTGGTTTAGGTTAGGTTTTTCTTAAGGAAAAGGAATATATAACAAAGTGGGAGTAGCAAAAGGTAGATAAAAGCAAGCTGTAACTTTGGTGTAGGTTTGGTGAATCAAAAATCAATGAAGAAAAAGCTTGAAGAAGAAATCTATGAAGAAGAGAACTTAGTCAAGAAACAACAGTAACTTAGTCTTTCAAGTTTAAAAGAAACGTGAGCTAACATAATCATATAATATAACTTAAACTAAGTGACATATGTCACTTATCTAACTTCTAAGGCTTTAACTAGTTTTTCTAATGAAATTAGTCTAGTCATCTTCAACTTTACTCCAAATGTCTCCAACTTTCAACGACATAAGTCATTAAATCCCAAATTCATATATAAAAATTTCCACTGCCATTTGACAATAATTTCTACTACTAATTATCAATTGTCCTGCCACTTGGAATTTTTCCTAATTCAAAAATATCCAATAATTTTGGAACTTTTTCCTAAATTTCTCCCAAAATTCTAAATCAACAAATACACTCTCCAAATCAATTTTCAATACAAATAAACCACAATTCTCAATAAATTCACATTCCACATATATAAATCAATTATACACGGAATGTCAATGCATGCATGCACATTCATTTTCATGTGCAAAAGTACATATATTCACTTTTATGTGTATGTCATATTATATATTCACATTTATGTGTATGTCATATTATGCATGAACATGAAATGCATTTTCTAATATCTCAATAATCTCTCATATTTACTATTCTAACCTTAACATGGGTAACGGGATGTTACACTTTTGTTCTATCTCCATAATTTTGTCATGTATAACTTGATGGGTGATAGGAATCCAAGGTGCAGAATTTGGTTTTGTGATAATGCAATCAGTTATTTCAGGGGGTTTCTTTTCCCTTACTCTTTATTCCTTTCTTTGCATTATTCTTTCTCTTTTATCTTACCCAACATTGAGGACAATGTTGATTCTAAGTGTAGGGGAGGATAAATTAATGATTTTGTATGCATTATTTGGCATTGAATTATCTTACAATTTCTATTAAAAAAACCTTTATTTTATGTTAGTTTTGTATTAACTAATTTTGCATACTTTCATCATACATTTTTGTATACTTGTGCATCTTTCACATCCTAATTGTCTTTATAATCCAATTTAATGAGTTAATTATATTATAGGTAAGATTGATCTTAAATAAGATACATAATATGATTAAATTGATTACATACCTTGTCACAATTGGATGCTATAATGTGAAATTGATTGAATGAGCGTGCTATTGAATAAGTAAACATCACCGAGTGAGCTATTTTGAGCCTAAAGGATTGCACCCAATCCTATTTTCTTGTGAGTGATATAATTTTCTCTTCTATGTATGTTTACTTCCAGAACTTGCAATGCTTCTTTTCGAGGTTACATAATCATACTATGACATGTTCATGAAAGTGATAAAAGGCACTAGGATTGAGCTTGATCCAATTCCCTAGTGAACCTTTTGTGCCTATTGATTGTATTTGAGCCTTTTTTTGTAAACCTATTCCAAAGAACCTTGAACTAAGAAAAATAAATTTACCTTTGTTCGATGGTTAGTAGAGCTATAAATGTTGTGCATTCAATATTCTTATTGGTAGGTATACAAAGGAAGAAGTGTGGGGTGGTTTTCTACAGAAATTAAAGGAACATGCTGAAAAATAAAATAAAATAAAAAATGTGAAAAGAGAAAAAAATAAAGAAAAAAAGCAAATTTGGCATCTAAATGGTGTTTTTGAAAAGTTGGGCATGTTCACTTCAGATTAAACTGAAAGAATGATGGAAATTTTGATAATAGAGTTGGTGGAGTTTCCTAAGTATTATGGTTGTTAGGTAATTTCTCAATAAATTTTGCCAATGATGATTGTAATATTTGTAGTTTCTGCCCTACTAACTATTGAATGTTTGAATTCATATCCTTTCTTTCTTAGCCTACTTTACCCATTGGCCCCATTACAACTAAAGGAATAAAGACCTTTTTGATTCATGGATATGCCATAGATAGGAGTAGTGGAGAAGTATATAAGATCAAGCTTATGGTAAGAGACGTGCATTAGAAGATGATTGAGAGTCACCCTTAAACACTTGTGTGTGAAAGTGAATGTTTTATGAGAGACTTCATTCATGGCATGTAATTTTGATTAATTGAAGCATAATGTCTTATTATTTCTTAGTTTGTGATCTAATTATGAAGCATTATGTTGCCTTACGTATATACTTCAATTCTTACCTATAATGCTTTCAACTTATTAGATTGAGCTATGATGATGATTAGGTGTGGAATGATGAAAAGAAAATGTTTGTGGGTATCATTCATTTTAAGTAAACCCTTAGGAGACTATAACTCCTCCATTGTGGACGCATAGTGGTTTAAAGGCTTGTCGCATATGCTAAATGCCACCATACACCTACAAAAGTGGAATCAATACCTTGTTTGCAGATTTAGTAGTTAGTTTTCTATTGTTTGCACTTGGGGGCAAGCAATAGTTCAAGTGTGGGGGAATTTGATAATTAAAATTATTTATATATGATTTTGGGATGAACTGGAACTAATTTATCTCTATGTGAATTTTGCACTTTATTTGGTAATTCTCACACATTTCAACTTTATTGCTTAATAGGTGCAAATGGATAGATTTTGGAGCAAGAGGCTTAACTTTCATTGTAGATTTTAGATTAAGGTCATTGAAGTACTGTTTTGAAGGGGACTCCAAGTTCTACAACTTTTGTGAGGACTTCCAAAAGAGATTTTTCCGTTTAAAGGGTCAAAATTGCATGTTTCTGTAGATGTTCAATGTATGTCTGCCCAGCAGACATAATATCCCTCCAAACGGACATAAGCGAAGAGGCAAAGCTGGAAGACTCAAGAAGGTCCACCCAGTGGACATAATGTCCCCCCAAATGGACATAAGTGGAGAGGAAAAATTGTAAGACCAAGAAGGTCCACCTATCAGACATTAAGTCCACTTAACGGACATTGCCGACACTATTACGATTATCATTTCCCTGTTTGGCAAAAACTAGGTTTCTTTGACCCCCAAGACACTACAAATATTCATTTTTAAGACCAAAAGAGGGGTTTTGGCACTGAGAACAAGGCAACACACTAAGGAGGCAACCAAAAGAGGAAAAGAAGAGGAAGAACAAGGATTGAATCAAGATTGGAAGCAAGCTTGTTTTGTCTTCTCTCTCTATCTTCTCTCTCTGCCCTGCCTTGAATGTTAATTGTTTTTATGTACTTGGATTCTTTTATCATGTGTTAGAACTAAAACCCATTTAGGGTTAGGGATGTAGCCTATTTTGAGGATTGATTTATGTTTAATGGATTGATTGGTGTTGAATGAAAGTTCTTAGGTTATATTTATCTTTCTTGAACTTCATTGTTGATTCTATGCTTGATCACCATAGGTGCAACCTTAGGAATAATATGATGGGCTAAGAGGTGAAGTATGATTTATGCACTAGGAAGATAAACACATTAGATTTAGAGATAGAGATATCCTGAACTAGTGTTATAACTTATGGTTGCTTGTTCTTAATGAACTTGACTAGTTAGGTTTCGTGTTGAGAGATGATAATCAACTAGTTGGGTATTCTTATATGCCTTGAGAGAGAATATAAGTGAATTTATGCAATTGTCATTATAACTTGTCATTCAATCAATTCCATACTTCATCGATCAATCTCTTAAATTGGTGAACCCCAAAGCCCTAAGTTTAAATCATCAGATTTATTTTGTTTGTTTATTCATAGTCTTTACAATTTATTGTTTATTATAATCTAATCATCTTTTAAATTTCTTGTTATTTTGGTTCAAGTAATTAGGATTAATTCAGTAGTGAATATCTTAGTGCTTGTGAGATACGACCTTGGAATACTTGATTTGTAGGTACTAGAAACGATTCTGAGCACTTGCAGATTTTGTTAATCACCAGTTTCCTAATAGAGGTCTAAGAGCAGGATTTTAATTCTGTAATTTGATTAAACATTTGATTGTTATTGATCGAATTTTGGAATCAAAAAATCAGATTAAATCTGATACTTGAAAATTTCTGAAATTTTGGAATTCTGGAATAAGAGACTTGCAAAGTACTGGTTGTATTTTCGGGTTTGCAAGTTATACAATTTCTGGAGAAACAAAACAAAGTTCTTACATTTTAAAGTTATCTTTGTGTTTGTGCGTTTATAACAATATAAACCAGAAAGTTAGAAACCTAGGTTCTGGAAAACATAGAACCCCATAGTTAAATCTTTTTAGTTATCACAATGTGGGTTTTGGAAACCCATAAGCATTAGGCCCGTGTGAATGTGAGCGTGCGGCTATTGAATATTGAGTATTGATTTTGTATTTGTTTTGCTTAAGTCTAGGAGAAGGCTCAATGGGGTGTTATATGTGTTTGAGGATTATGGCGTTAAAAAACTTGAAAAATGTTGGGCTATTGTTAACGTTATTGCTAACGGCGAGGAGACCCAGGCGTGGAGGTTTGTGGCGGCACGAGCAGGGAGTAGGATTGGGAGTTGCTACCTATGTTGGGAAGCTTGACGCATGACCCACGTATGGACGTTGTGAGAGGCAGTTCTCTAAAAATAAGGGTGCGTGTTGGAAGACAGTTTCCTTCCCACGTTTTGGATGATCCGTGCAATTTTTTAAGCCTTCATTTATTAAATTAGTTTAATTAAAATATTAAGTATTTTAAATCCTGATAAATTTAGAAAAGTGTTTTCTAATTATTTTCAAAGAGTATAGGATTGTTTTATAATTTAGTTTATTTTTCAAGAGTTGAATTATTAAATTAAATTAATTCCAAAATTAAATTAATGATTAATCTTAATATGATTAAGACTGATAATTATATTGATTCCTAATTAAAATTAGAATTAATTAGTTTCAATTAGATTGAAATTAATTAATTTGACTCTTTAAAATTAAGAAAAGTGTTTTATTAAATAATTAAGAAAGATGTTTCTTAATTAAATTTATAATTTTATTTGTTTTGAGAATTATTATTTAATTTGTTTAGAAATTTTTTCTTTATTTATTAGTAGTAAGTTTCTTAATTTATTAGAAAAGATATTTTTCTTGATTAAGTTTTGGAAATTGTTTTCATTTGCTAATTAAGAAAATTGTGATTTCTTTAATATTTTGATAAAGTTTTCTAATTTATTAAAGAAAGATTTTCTAATTAATTAAGAAATCAAACTCTAAATAAATAATATAATGGCTTTCTTAATTAAATTTAAAAGTGTTTTATTTAATTTTGAAAGTAGTTTCCTTTTAATTTTAGAAAATAGTTTTCTAGTGGAAGAAAAATAATTTGTAATTAGATTAGAAATAGTTTCTAATTGGATTAGAATGTGTTACTTATATAATTTTTTTAAAAGAAGGGATTTTTCTAAATTATAATAAGTAAGAAGAAAATTTTATTGAAAATTGTTTTCAACTAAATTTTTTTGAAGGAGTCAAGATTGTTAAGTCAGGAGGACTTTACGATAATTAATTTTGATGACAATCAAATAATAAGTGTGTTAAGTGTGCAGAAGAAATACATAGAAGAAACAGAAGACATAAGAAGTAAAAACACAAAGGAAGTGAGATACAGAAAAAAACACAGACGAAGTGGAGAACACAGAAGAAAACACAGACGAAGTGGAGATACAGAAGAAGTCGAAATACAGAAGAATCAAAACATTGAAGAAATAGAAGACAGAAGAAGTCGAAACATAGAAGAAACAAAACTCAGAAGAAGCAGAAGATACAGAAGAGAAAAACACAGACGATATAAAGCAGAAGATACGCTAGTAAGTCGAACAGTTAGTTAGTTGGAGTTAGTTACAGAACTCAACTAAATAGCAGTTATCAAGAATCAAGAAGCGGTTATCAAGACTCAAGAAGCGGTTATCAAGAATCAAGAAGCAGTTGAAGAATTAGACTATAAATACGAGCTGTAGTCGAAGAGTGAATAACTTTGAACTTTACAACCTTTCAACTTTTCGAGAGATCTTTGATTCTACAACTTTTGAGCATTCAAGTGAATACTTAAAAATTCTGTAGTGCGATACTATAGAGCTAAACTACTGTAACAATAGCTCACGATATCTTTCTAGTGAGAGAAAGAAAGGCTAAGAGCCTAGAGAGGCTAAGATAGCTGAAAAAGAATACTTGGTGTACGAGACCTGAAGAGGCTCGAGAAGAAAGAAAGAATACTTGTAATTTTTTGAAGTATAGTGAATACTCAGAAGAAATCTGAGGACTGGACGTAGCCTACGGCTTGACGTGAACCAATATAAAATCGTTGTGTCTATTCTCTATCTCTCAACTTATTCTATTTTGTTCTTAAACAAGAATATATAAATTATTTGAGATTTATCTAAGTAACAATTTTCGTATAACGTTTGTGATATTCTTTTAACAAGTTAGAGAAGTTCTTATCAGAAATATTAAATAATTTGTATTCGCGAAAAGAATACACAAGAAGGGGGGTTGAATTGTGTATTATTTTCACAATTCAACCCCCTTCTTGTGTATTTTGTTTATTATAAGTAATTTCTATATTAACGTGTGATTTACTTCACTTTGATGATCTTTTCGTGTTTTCCACTTCCCTAGACCAAAATCGTCCTCTTTGGGTTTCTCCACATCTGGAGATCAGCTCCTAAGTCTCCTAATCTCTTTTCCTTTGAAATGCCAATTTTATGTAAAAATCTAGGTTTTTGGGTTATGCACGGTCTCTTGCCCAGCTATGCATTGGACCATGAAATAATCAGAATTTGCCGAGTATCACAAAAATGCACGGCTTTGCCTCCTTCCAGATTGCTGATTCTTTGTTTTACAGCGTGTTTTTGTCCAAATTCTTCACCTTTAAGTCCGTAAAAGCAATTATCACTTATGAAAGTACTTAGAGCAAATTAAGTACCAAACATAAGATAAAAGTATAAGATATCAAGCAAAATACATCATATATGGGTGTAAAAATATAGTCAAATATCCATCTATCATCTATAAATGCAATTATCACCCATAAACACATTTAAAGCCTAATAAGTAACAAAAATGCTATCAAACCATTAAATAACAAGAAAAACACATTAAATATGAGTATATAAATATAGTCAAATAATAATTTATCAAACATCCCCACACTTAAGCTTTTGCTTCTCTTCAAACAAATCATAAGCTAAATCATCAATCTTACAAGCATCCATCCTTTATGAGCCTCAACCTATCATTCCTCACTTTAAATCATCATGTCATATCAATCAAATTAACATACAATTTCAAGAATCCTATAACCAACCTTCACAAGTTAATATCGAGAATAATCTTATAGATAATCTTCTTGAAATCAAAAGCATAATTTCCACACCCTCGCCAAGGATTAACTCAATGCACTCAAAGTATAACACTCCCTTACCGTAGGGTATGCACCAGGACGCCCGCAGGTCATTCCGGTACATATCCTATGATAAGGGAGAGCTACGTGCAATCACTACAGTCACTCTATATGGCATGACATCAATTTGAATAATAAAACATTAATTGTAAACCACAATATTTTTAAACTCAAACTCTTCCTCATTTCATTTCTCAAAATCAAAAGTTTGTACATCGTCCCATACTGTACTGTCTGTACATACATACAAAAACCTAGTACAAGATGCTATATGAAAGAGGAAGAATACATCAAATC